>JAMPIV010016011.1:0-73682 GCA_024509875.1 Oreohelix idahoensis
ACAGCTTGCTGACTAATGGAGCTTCCAGACCCTGGATTATAGACCGACTGCCGATGTGGCTGATAAAAGTCACTTGAACTGATGTTACTACCAGACTGCTGATTAGTGTGATGCTTGCCGATTTCGGTGCTGATAACCGATTCCTGTTCTAGGCACAGCTTCCTGGTTAATCGCCAATGGCTGTTGTCTTGCACTGCTGTCAGAATGCCTGCTGGATGCTACGTTTTGTCGTGAATCTTGAAAGGCTGTTGTTTGTGATTGCTGTTGGTAGCCTTGGTCTTGATCATTACGCTGTCTTCGCCTCTCCTCTTCCTGTCTTCGCCTCTCTTCTTCCTGTCTTCGCCTGTCTTCTTCCAGTCTTCGCCTCTCCTCTAAACGCCTCTGCCTTTCTTCCTCATGTCTCCGTCGTAATTCTTGTCTACGTCTTTAACTCCGCCTCATATAGAGCTGCCGTGTTGTAATTTGACTGCTGACTAGGTTGATCTTGCATTGGGCTGTCCAGATCGAATGCATCTAATCTCTCGCTGGCTGAATCGTATGAACTTGGTATGGGTGTCATTGCCTGCAGTGGGTTCGTTCTGTTGCTCGGAATGCTGCGCTTTCAGTTATTCCAATAGTCTTCAGAGAATTCTGGCTACGGTCACGACTCAGTGCATAACTGTACGTGCGACGTCTTTCTGCAGTTCAAGACAAAAGTTTGAATTAACTCAGTTTTAAGAATTTACCAACATAACCAAATATGATTCAGGTCCGTTTATTCTAAGGGAGTAGCTTGAGATTGTGTAGGGAAAGGGAAACAATCAAACGTTCAAAGATACGAGAACTGGGAGGAGAATTATTACTTCTTCTTTGCACACTTTCAGACGCCAGCTTTAAAGAAAGCAGTGGTCAACATGCGGTTGTTGGTATCTCCAGAGAGCTTGATCAGAGTGACGGCACAAGTGACGGCAATATGCGCTTTCTCTGCTCCTCATATCATTTGCCCTTTTGCAGCAGATATTCAGGTGTCATTTTATCGGCGCTACAGTTATACTCATCAATAGCTCCTATCTTTAGCTTTTTGAATAGGTGTATTTTAATCTGTTATGGCCTGTGCTGAGTATGAAGATTACCAATTTTTTCACTTCAGTTGAGCTGGTAAAATGCATAATTTTTTTCTGATGGCCTGAATACCATTCTTTCCACTTGTTCCTTGTGTGGCAAATATCTGAGCAGTTCTCTTGAACAGGTGTCTGTAACTACGTAGCCACATGTGGTGAGTTGTTATTACAAAAGTGACGAAAAAAATGTTTTTTTTTTCCTTTTCTTTCAAAAATGAGTAACCAATGAAGCAAATACAATGTTATAGTTCGCTTCTGTCCGCCTAGGCCGGTCCCAAGCCCGGCTGAAAAAGGAGGATGGCGGCCTGCAAGGAGGCCGTAAGGAGGCAGCCCCTCCACCATGCAAAGGCACAACAGGCCAATCACCTGTTTGCTTTATAACATGATTACGCGAACTACAAGATAGAAAACCGGACTGATTCTAAAGGCGACGAACTGGAACGGACTACGACTTATGGAACTTGGAACACAAGAAGTATAATTGGGAAAGAAGAGGAGCTGGTGGAAGAGATGAGGAAAGCAAAATTAGAAATCGTTGCTATAACGGAAACAAAGAAAAAGAGACAAGGAGTCATGGATCTCGATGACAACACGCTGCTCTACGGTGGTGTACCCACATCTGAAAGAGCTAAAGGGGGCGTGGGTTGCTGTTACGTTGGTGGTGTGGGTTTAACTTGATATAGGCTGACAATACTGATGTTGTCAGGAAAGGTCGGGCTTACAGTCTCTGGCCGACTTATATTTTATAACGCGAATACAGGTGTGTGGGCCGTAAGGATAGGCCAATTGTAAAAGGCAATGTCAATGCAGCAACGACAGATTCATAAAGTTGACCAACGTATAAGTCAAGCAGGCTGGACACGTTGTTGAAGATACATCTATGACGAGACAATTTATTGGACGAAAAGACGTTAACATCATGGTTTCGTTGCAGAAGAAATACATCATAGTTTCATATACTGTTATACACCATGAACGATATGGCCTTTGACTGAAGATGCCAGTTATAATAATAGTAAGGTCAAACTTCCTGACCAATTCGGATAAACTTCATTGAATTGCAGCTTATTTATTTTAATATATATATTCGCTCCTAATGTTCAGAGGGACGCACTAGCCATTGATCATTACAGATGCAATAGAAGTTCTGCTTTGACGAATAGGGCTCTGGGTCTTTGAGGCAAGAGACCTTGAAACGTGCCGTTAACTGGCAATAATTATAAATGGAAACGAATTCCTGGAATAATCCCTCAGGAACAAAACTCTTGAGTACTTCAATATTTTCGTAAGTATGGGTCTTCTCTTTACTGGTAGAGACAAAACCCCAGAAAATATGCGTCCATCAACGAGGACCGAAATCTTACAATGCCTCAAGGGTATGATTTGTATAGCAACAAATCGACGCAACAAAAGTGCGTCATCTGCATTCAATGGTGATGCAGAAAAGTACGCATAACTATTTAAACAAAGTACATCTATATCAGATGCGCTCACATGTGCGTCTATCAAAAGTAGACTGGCAAGTGAAAGTCTCACACACTTAACTCGCACGCGTAAAAAGGACTTACCAGTTGCATTGTGGCCAAAAACCAGAAAGATAGTATCAAGGGATGGAACTTTGTCTCGGAGCGCATTATGGTTGTAAAACTAAAAGAAGTAGAAAACATAGTCAGCCTGGTCATAGTGTATGGGCCAAATGAGGATGAGAGAGCAGAGGTCAAGGAGGAATTCTTCGAGCTGCTTCAAATGACAGTGGATGACTGCCTAGATGAAATTATCATGCTCGGAGATTTCAATGCCAGAGTTGGAAATGACCATGCTAGAGGGGGTGGAGTTATCGGAAGATATGGAGAAGATACTCTCAATGACAATGGAAAGCGACTCCTTAGATTCTGCAGCGAGCAGAATCTGATTATTACAAACACAAAGTTCCCCCATAAGCGCATACATACATACACTAGATGTCAACCAACAAAGAATGAGAAGTCAGTGATCGACTATGCCATTGTTAGGAGGAGCTCATTCAAATATGTCCGGGACGCTAGAGTCTGGAGGAGGCCAGAGATTGGAAGTGATCACTACCTGCTTACAATCAAAAGAACAACTGAAAGAGTTGCTCAGCTTAGCAACTGCCCAACATCACGCAAGAAACCAAGTAAACAAACGGGACAAATGAGCATTAAGATCTACAAGCTGAGAGAGCCAGAAATTAAGACCAGATATCAGGGGCTTTTTGCTACAGCGGTGAGAAACACAGAAGAACAACCTGATGACTTGGAAACCCTCTGGCTTAAATTCAAGGACATCATAAAGACAGCTGCTGCAGACGCATATGGTGAAGTCCGACTTGGGAACAAGAGAAAGAGGACACCTTGGTGGACAGAGGAAGTCAAATAGAAAATAAGAGAGAAGAAAATGGCATGGAAACAATACTTAGGAGCTAAAAACACAGCAAGACAAATAGAGAAATATAGAGAATATGTGATACTTAGAACAGAAGCAAAGAACAAGGTGCTAGCAGCAACACAGAAGTCCTGGGAAGAATGTGGAGAAAAGCTAGAAAAAGATGCGCAAGAAAACCAGAAATTGTTCTATAAGACCCTAAAGAACATGAGGAAAGAAAAACAATGTCCTCTCAAATTTATAAAGGACAAGCAAGGCAAATTGCTTACTGCCCCGAAGGAAGTAATGGAAAGATGGAAAGAATATTTCTCAGAACTCCTTGATGGTGAGCAAGGTCAAGCATCAGAAATGATAACCATTAGCACAGAAGAGGAAACCAATGGTGATGAAGATGACATAAAGATGGAAGAACTGAAGGCAGCACTGGAGAAAATCAAGATGGGCAAAGCAGTAGGCTATGATGGTATAACACCAGAAATGGTTAAGTACATGTGAGCATCAGGTGACCTATTACTCTTAAGTGTCCTACAGGCAGCGTGGTGCAACAAGACCATACCAAAGGATTGGGAGATTGCCATCATAACACCAATTTTCAAAAAAGGTGACAATCGACAATGTGGAAACCACAGAGGACAATCCCTTCTTAGTGTCCCTGGTAAAATCTACTCTAGAATCTTAGAGCAGAGACTCCGACGCCTAGCTGAGCCACAATTGGATGAGATCCAGTGCGGATTCCGAGCAAACCGAAGTACTCAAGACCTAATCTTCACACTCAGACAGCTGAGTGAAAAGGCTCTTAAGTATAAGAGTGAGATCCATCTTTGTTTCATAGATCTGGAAAAGGCGTTTGACAAGGTCCCCTGGAGCAAACTTTGGGACTGTTTGGCAAGGAAGAATATTCCAGCACCTCTGATTCATGCTATACAGTGCTTCTACAAGTCTTGCAGAAATTACGTGAGGACAGCAAACCATAAGTCAGAAGAATTCAGGACTACCACTGGCGTAAGACAAGGTGATATCCTGTCACCTTATCTTTTCATACTCCTCATGGACGATGTTATCAAGGCATGTAATGAGAGAACAAGAAAGTATTCAGTGGGGTACGGGAAGATGAGACAGGTATGTATTTCAGAGCTGGCATTTGCTGATGATGTTGCCCTGATTGCTAAATCAGAGGCACATCTCCAATCCAACCTGCAAGTCTGGAAAGAAGAGCTGGAGAAGAGAGGGATGGTCATAAGCAGCTCTAAAACAAAATCCATGGTGATATCACGAGAAGAAAGAAGATATCAGATTAAGCTGGGAGAACAGGTCCTGGAGCAGGTCGACCCCACTTTAAATATCTCGGAGCTATTATAGACCGAAAGGGAGGCATCAAAGAAGAGTTGGCCACTCGAAAAGCAGCTGCTGGGAGATTTTTTCAGGCCATAAATCGAGGATTCTTCAGCAAGAGAGAGGTTGGTAAGAAAACGAAGAAAACGGCTGTATACCGCTCCACCTATGTCCCAGTCTTGACATATGGATGCGAGTCATGGGCAATGACTACAACCAACAAAAGCCAGATCCAAACCTCAGAAATGAGGTATCTGAGGAAGGTGGTTGAAGTAACAAGAAGAGATATGGTCCGCAACCAGACGATACGTCAAGACCTAAAATCCCACCCGCTGTAGACCCAAGTAGAACAGTCCCAACTAAGATGATTTGGCCATGTCTGCAGAATGGGAGAAGATCGGCTACCACGACAAGCATGGGAAACAAAGATCCAGGGATCCAGACCCCCAGGACGACCCAGAGAGTCCGCTTGGAGGACAACATTAGACAATCTTTGAAGGTCCGAGGACTAGAATGGAACCAGGCCAGGAGGAAGACAGCCGATAGGATAGTCTGGCGCTCTCTCTCTTGCAAACCTCTACACCTCACGGTAGAAGGGGAACGACTAAGTAAGTAAGTTCGCTTCTGGCAGTGTACAACTTAGCATTCACGTCCTTCGAAATCTGCTGAAGTAGAATGGGCACCTATAGGTTTGCTCGAGGTGCATTGATGTCGATTCTGATCAACAATAACAAATTAAGTCCAGAGCACTCGATCGAAAGGGAATTGGGTGTAAAGGATAGGAATCCACAAGAAGGTTATTCTGGAACTAGTTATATGAAGGCTAACATAACCGGTCCCTGCAGCCATTAAAACGGAATAATAATCCGTGTGTTATGACATATCGAAGATATTAAGAAGAACACCTTGCAAGGCGACCTGCACTTTTTATGCGACGTTATGGCGCAATTGATTGAACTGATTTTCCGTCTTTAAGGTAGGATGTAAGTGATTTGTGACACGGCTTAAATTATTCAAGAATCAAGTTTTGAGTAAACCATATTCAATTATTTTTGTTTTTGTTTTAAGAGTTATCATCATATCCATTTTCCTTTGCGCTCCACAAGACACACGGACCACCACTTTAGCTGGTCTCCTTGCAGGACGATTGCATCAATCATTCACATTCACTTGTAGCAGTGGTTTTGTTGGCAATTTGTTTTACATCATGAGGTTGCCAGCCCCATGCACAACCTCATATTAGTTGCCTTGTACGACATGCCAGAGTTGCAGTCGTCATATTCTTTCTTTGTCTCTAAGATCCCCCCTCCCCGGGAACTTCTCTTTCAGAGTAATAATATAATAAACCAATTTTCATGAAGGTGAAGCGAATTCATTACCTTATTCGCCACACCAGCGATTAATGTGAAAAACAGGTTGTCGCCACGGCTCTAGATAATCTAACAGTCTAGGGATCGGTTAGTCAACCTTCCCTACCCACGACTGTAGAAGATCTAAAAACCTGCAGATGGGTTAGTCAACATGTACTCTCCACGGCTGTAGAAGATCTAAAAACCTTGAGATGGGTTAGTCGACCTTAAATCCTCACGGCTATAGAAGATCTAAACACCTTGAGATGTGTGTCATGAAGTGACGTCTGTATCACAACACGAATTCTGCACAAATCTGACCACACCGCGCGCCATACATTGTAAGAACTGCAAGATACACAGACCAATCAGAACGCTCCGTTCTGCCGTGTTTACTACAGCCTTGGATAAATAAAATGGAAGTCCAAATATGTGCAAACAAGTATCGGAGGACAATTAACTACATCATTATGAAAGAAGTACCACCTGGAAGAGGATACCAAAACGATATTAGGGATGTTGCTCTACCCGTAAGTACTAATACTTTTACAAATACTGATATAGGACGGGAGAGATCTCTAGTTGAATGCATCGAAGCCTTAGGTTAGTCCATTATTTAGCTGTGTAACGTACGCATACAATAAAATGCATTTAGGAATGAAAAAGGTTGTTTACAAGAAGTATGTAGAATATTATAGGGCGTATTTCTAAACTTTAGATGAACAAAATCGCTTCAGGAATAACTTAGATAAGTAAAATCTTAGTTTTCCTGATTTGCACAATAGGCAAAATTTACCAATATTTTCTGAACACAAAACACATTCGTTGGGGAACCACCTCGGACGCTCGAGGCCACACTATTTATAGCGCGTATCTAACAGAATCAGGTCAGTCACAATATTTAAAAGCGACAGCCAGGAACATAAGGAAGGATGAAAGTAATTGGATTACTGTATAGTTTGATATATTACTTGGTAGTTTTATTCTCGACCAAATTATTGTAGGGAGGCGGATCATGGGAAACGGATTATAATTAAGGATGTAGAAGAAATTTATGATCAAAGTGAACTGAATTGAGTGTTGCTACTATATTATATCTTGTGCATCTGCTAGCACTCTGTCTGAAACTGTCTATCATCCCCATCTGTGTCTGTTGCTGTCGTTTTTGACTGTTTCAATAGACGTAAATCTATGTAATAATTTTCTGATGATCTAAGTTAGAGAACTGTTTGTTAACTCCCTGAGACAGGTTGATTTAGGGTTATCTTTCCTTTGTTAGTCATTGTAGTTGACCTGTCTAAAGTCGGGGGGTCAGCTGTTCTCAGTTCTGTTCTGTCTACGCATGCGCAAGCCTTTTTGAGCGCGAAACGGAGAACTTCCGTCATTGAGTTGATAAGCTGGGTTCTGAACGGACGAGTATGTCCGCTGTTCTTCTCTGAATTTTCTGGGGAAAAGGTAGTCTTCAGTGTGACTGTAATGTCAGTGATTCTCCCCAGAGTTATTCTGTTCGTCAAGAATGACGACAGTTGTTATTAGTGTATTTCTTGGATTTCTGGCAAAGGTAAAATGAAACTTTATTATTATGCCTATGTTGCAGAATATTTTTGTGAACCTGTGAGTGGAGCTCACAGTTCTTTGTTATACAGAGTCCATTATGTGTGCTCGATGGAGCCAAGTTAGAATATACGTCTAACTATATTACAGAAGCCCAGTGGAAAGATATTGTTATTAAGATCGCATGTTGGCGATATATAATTACAGCATGGATGATTATACCTGCCTTTGAAGTATACGCAGTGGTTATAGAGGCCCGTCATTACGGCCGCCATCTTTGAGCAGAATAAAATGAAATCTTGACTTTGGTTATACAAGTTCATAGACTTTGATATTGATCAACTGGATCCGCCTTATCGTGTGGCATATTTTGTTAAAGGACTACCTGACGTGTTTAATCAGGGGCCCTGAGCTACAGTAAAAAAGAACGTATACGGCCAAGCCAGCTTTTCTAGCATCTCATACATGAGCTATCCAGAATTTATGATGCTAGATATGAATGTCCATTACCGCACATGAAATGTCTATGACCCTTTGAATTAATATGAAACAAATATAAAGGTATGTTATCAGGCACTCGCAGGAAATAAAGAAGTAGAACACCAGACAACAGAAAAACAACAGACATGAGTGGCTTACCCAGGATTTGAACACTGGACCTTCCGTGCGACAACCCCGCCTAGCCATGCAAGCGAATCGCACTATCCGCTCTGCCATCTACGCATCATCAAAAAATGATGTTTCAATGGCAGGTCAATAGTGCGAACCACAATACACGACACCAGAAGTCCTCCATGGGCAGTTCAGCCTATTAATGACGCAATCACTTCTGTTGTATTTCTATCAAGCAGTATAAGCCGACCACAGCTGCTTGTGAAGTCAATTTACGCTGTACAACACTTTGACAGTCGTCAATGGACATACATGTTTACATTCAAGTCAAGTTATCTACGTTCAAGCTCAGGTTGTAAACATTACAAGCTGTTGTTTACATGCTAAGTCTACACATATCGACGTTGGATCTTCCGATCTCAACTGATGTCGAGAATGATTTAATGTAGCTACACTTTGGAGACTTCTACCTGTTGGCAAGTTACGGTGACCTTCAAAGGTGGATCGTCTGCCATTGTTGTTTACAGTTATACTGTATTGAACTGCATCTTTGCGTTGGTTGAGGATTGTGCTTAAGATAAGTGGCCCGTTTATGTGTTAAACTGTGCCTTTATTTATGTTCAACTAAGCCTTCCTCTATACACATTCTTTATGTTGTGTATTTTCATATTACATGCATTCTTTGTTTACATGTTTTTTGTTTACATGTGGTATTAGAGTGTATATTTTGCGGGTTGGTTGGGTCTGGTGACTCCTTTAGAATATACAACGTGACAGAGGTTCTACTGAGAGTGTTTTCTTTAGGGACTGTGCATATTTCCCACAGCGGAAATTGCGAGCGACGAGTGTTGCTACTTTTCATTTTTTTTCTTAGCTGTGACGAGATGTATTAGTGTCGTTTTCGTTATTTTTTTTCCATTCTTTGATTTTTGATTTGTTTGGTTTTTTAATTGTCTGCTCTCTTTCTTCCTTTCATTTATTTCTATACATCTTTTTGTTTATAACAGTGTTGTCATTTGTTTAATTTTTCGCAGTTATCATTGCAATCTTTGCAGCATTAGATTTAGTTAAGCTTTATTTTTTTATTTGACTTCTGCGAACGTTTTCGGTTGTTCTATATTCTTGTCTTTGTATTGTTATCGTATACATGTTTATCATACACAGTCTATATATATATATACATGGTCATAAGATATTATTATTAATATGATGCACTTTTCAGACAGAGGTTGTTTATGATGATATTATCATAAAGAAACAAGGTGATTATACAAGTTTTTGATTAAAAGACTTATCTCCCACGGAGATTGAGATAGAATAAAGTAAAGTGAGTATACAAGTCTAGTATTATAGACTTGTCTCCCATTGAGGTTGGGATAAGGTAATTTATTTAATTTTTCAGGTACTGATAGCATATTATTGGACACAGATCACTATGGATGATGATGATATGGATCCTGATAATATGTGGCCTATCTTGCAATATTTATTGGAAGAAGGTAGAGATTTTCAGGAATTGAAAGGTCCAGAGCTTGAAGCACATGTGATGGAGAGAATTTTGGCTAAAGCGTCATTTTGTCTAAGGTGTTTTGCTCAGGATAATTTTCATTCCAATTCTCAGTTGATGATGGCTAAGGAGTTAGCGGATATACTGAATTACCTACGTGTATTTATGAACAAATATACTGATGGTAAACACGAGCACATTTTAAAGAATATACACAAGATACTTTTCAACGACATTCCTGATCATCAGGAGAAGAAGCAAGAAGAGGAGATGAGCTCAATTAAAAATAAATACCTATGTAAAGAACAAGCTCTTGTTAGTGAGCTGGAACAAGTCAAAATAGACAATGAGAAATTGAAGATGGAGTTGCTGAATGAAAAGTCAGATTTTGTAGAAAAGGGAGGGAGAAAGCTGTTGCAGAAGTAGAAATTGCAAAACTTCGTAACAGGATTGATGGATTATTAGATATTGTTTTGAACAACATGATGTTGTCTACTAATAAGGTGGATAAATTTAAACACAAACCTGATGGTCAATATGTTAATGCAAAGAGTCAGCGACATGCACTCAATGCTAGTAGTAACATTAAACAATATGCAACCAAATCTTTTCGTGGCAAATATGGTTTCCCACGGAATAACGATACTGCCTCGGATAGGAGTGATTCTTGGCGTCAGGCCAACAGAAGTAAATCAAGTTTGGATCGCGGTGAGGACTTTGATAAATGTCATGACAAGAATCTTCAGGAAAACCGTGCATCGACTTCTCAGAGTTCTAATAAACATATAACAGCCGTCAAAACTATTAGTGTCCATCATACCCAGTCCAGTCAGTATGATGTACCTGTTAAGCCCATTGCCACAGGCTAAAATAACAACAATTTTGCTAGGAAAGATAAGCGTGATTATGAACAGCGCCAAGGGCGTTCATCACGTGGTAATTTTCCTTTTTCACATAATGGTTCTTCTTCAAAGAACTGGAGGCAATTTAATGGTGCTCAACATTTTGGTCCCAGTAACTATAAGAACTTTGATAGAGGTTACCGACCTTATAATAGTTTTGCTTGGAGACAACAAAATCCATTGAAAAGATATTTTGATCAAAGAGAAAATAACAATCACAACTATGCTAACTGGGGTTTGTTACCAACAGATTACTGGTGGCAATGAATATAGAGAGATATATATATATATAGGCACAGTGGGCTGATCACCTGCTTGCCAACCAATCTGATTACGGAAACAACGATAGATTGTTTGGTCTGTTTCTGTTCCACAAAGACGCCACTAGGCGTGGTGGAAACAGCGATAGATTGATCAATTTGTTGTTGCCCTAAGACGCCACTAGGCGTACTGGCCACATACTGCTTTGCCGGTTGGTGGCTAAGGATGGAAGAAGAAGAAGAAGAAGATATATATATATAGGAAGATATTTATTAGTTTGTATACTTGTTATGTTTGGAAATATTTGGTAATATTTTGAGTCTAAGATTAGAACTCTAGTCAAAGGGCGAATACTCATTTTATGCTTCGAGTGAAAGTAAATATATAGTCGCCCCACTTGAATATAGTTGAAAGGTTAACATTAGCGCATGCCCAATGAGACGATTAGTCGTCGTTGGCGCTTCCGTGATGACGGACGGATCTTGAAGGCTGTCGGACAAATGAGCGTCCGAAGTTTTTCGTCATTGTGATTGATTCTGGGAAAGAGAGGAGTTTTCTCTCAGTATACTATGATGGTCGATACTTCTCCCAGAATATATATATGTTAGTGTGCTAGTTACTAGTATTTTCTGAACTGAAGGTAAAGAAGGAACATTTTCTAAAACTTTACCTAGGCCTAACGACGCCATAGATGTTATATCATCTATCTATATATTTGATGGATCGTATGTAGACGATTCCTGTACTAGCAGCACTGTGAGTGGACATATGTAACATTCCTTATGGGTATGGAAAACCCAAAGACATTAGATGAGCAAATGAACGGAACTTTCATTTGTAGTGAGGATATCTTATGGATGAACGCCGCTCACTGGGACCGGCGCCATTTTGAATCCCACTGTTGGTCTATTTGAATTGTCAGTCAGAGAACGGAGATATCTTATTACCTGATGGTGATACCAAGACCTACAATGTATTGAAGTCTACTCTTTGTTATTTGAGATTGTCAACCTTAAAAGAAAGACCCTGTTGAATTTAAAGCCTAAAAGACTTAGCCTGAAAGACATAGTCAGCAGAGGGTCTGTAGGGGAGCATTGTGAGGACCATTATTATTGCTAACTCAAACTGATGCTACTAGTCAGTGGAGGTATGAGACGATAGACTATCATAACTATATATTTGCTCCTATCGTCCGATTATATTTACTTGCTATGAGATTGCCAAATTGCTGTTGCCACCCATTTGTCAAGTATCCAATGATTTATTGTGTCAACCTGTTCCAATGACTGTCAACCGTGCTGTCAGAGTGTGTGTCATTAAACTGTCTAAAACGTCTACAGTAGTTCCAGTTATCATTGACTTCCAACCGTGAGGGTATGAGTGCATTGCTACCAATTTGTCAACTCTACAGAACCATTCATGCATTCGCATATTGACACTCATATTAACACTCATTGTCAACAATACATTCTTGTCGGGGCCTCATTACGTTCCGGGACAAGGTGACCTATATGACCAACACTGTGCCGGGTTTGAGTTGACCACGTACTCTCATCAGGCAGACGAGTACATACAAACATTCATTCCATCAAGCAATATCACGAAAATAAGCATTTATCAACGTGGTAGGCCAGCTTTCTGGGTTAACCTGCACAGTGGACATTTTGAGAAGTCAGCTACTGATACCAGACCGTTTCCTGTGGCCTGTTAAGACACACATGAACACCAGCAGTACAACTCTACAGTCGATGTCAGCATGACCTGTCCTGTCAGCGTATGCGGTATCTAGGTCAGCGTTTGTTGACATTTCTGATAGAACAGACAGCGTTACACAGCAAGTTTGTTTGGAAGAATTAACTGTGTTAGCACGAAGTGCTATGGAACTGAGAGGGCTTACACGTCAGCGGTGGATCTTCTTGTGTTCTGCTACATATTTTTGAACTTTGTAATAGTTTAAGACAGAAATATGATTTATTAAAGTGGCAGTTTATTTTGATTGGAAACTGACCCATAATACGGTACTATTATAACTGAGCCTTCTATCTGCAACACATTTCATTATATTATATGCATTTATGCTATATGTATATTTATGTTTACATGTTTATATGTGATATTTGTTTATATTTCTGTGGGCGGTTGGTGAGGTGACTAATATAGGGTATACCAAGTCATATAGGTCCTATATTAGTGTTCTGTAAGGGGCAATTTTCTTAATTGAAAATTTGCTAGCGACAATTGGTTGCTATTTCTGTTAGTTGTGAAGACGCATTTTTTTTCTTCGTTGTTTTTGTGATATTTTCCTGTTCTTTAGTTTTGTTTTGATTTGTGTGTATTTGTTGGTCTCATCTTTCCTGTCTTTTAGTTCTATACAACTTGATATTTATACACTGTGACGTCATTTGTGTTGTTTATTTCCTCGCGGTTATCATCACAGGTTCTGTGATTATTTTTTTCAGTTTTCTATTTAACTTATTTGATTTCTGCGAATGTTTTCGTATTGTCTTTCTTGATTGTCTTTTGTTTATGTTGGTGGTTGACATATGCTATTTAAAATATACTTGATCATACACTACTAGCTGTGTAGTGAACTTATGAGAAAGAATCAACTGATGATTAATTGCTGTTATTAGAGGTACACAGTTGATTATACAAGACCTTATTTAAAGGCTTGTTTCCCACAGAGATTGGGATAAAGGAGCTGATTATTCAAGCTATTAAGAGCTTGTTTCCATTTATTTGGAGATAGATTTCATTAGTGCTATTTCAGGTATCTAGTCACATATTAGTATACATTATGTCGACTTTAGATTACTTTATTGAGCAAGGGAAATCCCTAGGCAAGACTGGAGATAAGTTGGAGGAGTATGCTACCAGTCAATATGAAAAAGCACAAAAATTGGAAATTGATAAACTGAAAGCTGAAGAGAAAAAACAAAAAAGTGAGGATAGAAAATTGGAATTAGAATTTGAACAAAAGAAATTGCAGATGCAGGTTGAGGAAAAGAGATTCCAAATGGAAATGGAAAAACAAAACAGAGAAGCTGAACAAAAAAGATTAGAAAGAGAAGCTGAACAAAAAAGATTAGAAGCAGAAGCTGAACAAAAGAGATTAGAAAGAGAAGCTGAACAAAAAAGATTAGAAAGAGAAGCTGAGGCTGAACAAAAGAGATTAGACAGAGAAGCTGAACAAAAGAGATTAGACAGAGAAGCTGAGGCTGAACAAAAGAGATTAGATAGAGAAGCTGAAGCCGAGGAGAGAAAGGCAAAAAGGGAACATGAGGAAAAACTGTTAGCATTTGAGTTAGAAAAATTGAAGTTGACAAACATGGCTAATGTTAATCAGTCATCTGGTGGTAGTGTTAAACCTTTTATTTATAAGGTCAAGGTACCACCGTTCAATCCTTCCAGTGACGATATTACATTCTGGCTGGATCGTTTTGAACGTTCTTGTCGAACTCATAATGTGGATAAATCACAGTATGCTAATCAGTTGTCAGAAAATTTGAAAGGTGATTCTCTTACAAGTTTAAGCTTGGTAGAAGAGGCTGATAAGGATAATTATGATGTTATTAGAGCAGCCTTATTGAAAAAATATCAATTAACAGAGGAAGGTTACCGTATTTTGTTTAAGAAGATGGTACCTGAATCAGTGGTAGAATTCTCAGAATTCATTGCAAGGACACGTCTTACATTTAATCGTTGGATTGAGTTGTCCAAAACAGAAAAGACATATGAAGCCCTTATGGACTTATTGCTCAGAGACAAGATTATGTCAAGTGTAAATAAACTATTCCTTGAATTCCTACATGAGCGTAAACCCAAGACACTAAAAGAAATGGAAGAATATTGTACCCAATACGTCAAGGCACATTCGGACGTAGCTTTTAGCAATGCTAAGGTTAAGGAAGGCATGCCAGTTGCTTCAGCAACATCATACAACCCTAATTATTCACACAAATTTCAGGGACCACAAAACAGGTTTGATAAAAAAGGTAACCAGAATAAGTATCAAAACCAAGGTAACCAATCATTTCAGGGTTCTTCTGCGAAGAACTGGAGACGAGCCGACAGCCCTCGATTCAGGGGTGGTCATAATTATAGGAATTTCCGCAGAGGAAGTCATTATAGGAACTATCCAAGTTATCCATCATGGAGACAACAAGATCATAATTATAGAGATACTCATTATAATGAATGTGATAATGGTAACCATGAGAACTATGACTCAAACCCAAATAGGGGTTACAATAGAGGAAATAATAATGATTACAGAGGCGATAATAATCGAGGTAGATCGCAATACAAAAAACATAAACCACATTATCAGGGAAACTCTGCACAGCAAGAGTCACATGAAGCCTATAGGCAGACTAAAGATAATAATGATGCTAATAATATGGCGTGTTCCGCTTTTGATTTTGGGAGAGCATCTCAGTGCCCCCAATGCAAAACATTATTTGAACCAACTACGGTGTCCACTTTAAGTTGTGGCCATCCTCTTCCCGCTCTTCCTGCGTCAGTCGCGCATGATGGAAGAGGTTCTCTTGTCTTACATAAAGGTTTAGTAAATGACAATCCAGTCTCAGTTCTTTTTGATTCTGGATGCACCACAATTGGTGTTAGGCAGTCACTTGTAGATCCTTCTCGTGCCACCGAAAAAGTAGTCAAATGTGTAAAATTTAACGGCACCTTAGAGAAATACTCTACTGCTATCATTAAGATTGCTACTCCTTTCTTTACAGGAGATGTACACGCATGTCTTCTGCCGAATCCGATCGCTTATCTTATCATCGGTCGTATTCACGGAGTCAAAGAATGCACTCCACAACAAATTTCCGTTTGGGAAAAACAAAATATGCAAATTGCTAATGCTGTAGTCACTAGAGCTCAAGCTCTTAATATGCCTCAAACTTCATCTACTGAAGATAATGAAGTGCATAACCAAGATGATCCCTTGGTAATTTCTCGTGACTCGTTTATAAAATAGCAAGAAGATGATCCGACTCTAAAGAAATTCTTCACTCTTGCAACAAAAGTTGATCCGAATAAAGATACAAAGCGTAAATCTTGGATTACAATGAAGAATGGCGTACTTGTACGTATGGTGCAAGACTCCACTAAGTCAAGTCATTCTCAGATTCTTGTGCCCAAGAATTTGAGAGTTAAAATTTTGCAGCACGCTCACGACTCTCAGTGTGCTGGACATATGGGTTTTTCCCGTACTAAGTCAAGAGTTCTTGCGGCTTTCTTTTGGCCTTTTGTGAACAAGGACATACGGATTTATTGTCGATCTTGTAAAGTATGTCAAGAGGTCAAATCTAGAGGTCCACGCCATGCTGCACCTATTCAGGCTGCAGACATCCCTGTTCGACCATTTCAGAAAATGGCGATAGACATCATTGTTCCATTTAAGATCACATCTGCTAGAGGACATCAATTTATCTTGACGTGTGTTGATATGTGCACACGTTGGCCAGAGGCTATTCCTCTGAAGAGCATTACTACTGCTGACATTGCAGATGCTCTTTGGCTTATATTTTCTCGTCTGTGGTTCCCCGGAGAGATATTATCCGACCATGGCACCCAACTAATATCGGATACCATGTCTCAGGTAATGTCTACTCTGCAGATAGAGAGATCTTTGAGTAGTATCTATCATCCTATGTCCAATGGGATGGTCGAACGGCTAAATAGAACACTCAAAAACTTACTAGGGAAGACAACTGAGGATCATCCTCAAGATTGGGACGGGGTTTTACCCGCGGCCCTCTTCGGTTACAGAGAGGTCCCCAATGAACATACAGGATTTTCTCCCTTTGAACTAGTCTTTGGCGCGCGACCGCGCGGCCCTATGTCTTTGCTTCATGATCTCATAACCGCTGATAATATTACCGATGACGCAAAATCTTCTTACGAATATGTCATCGTGCTGAGACAAAAGATTATCGAAGCATGCAAATTGGCAACTTCTTCTGAATTTGCTAAACAGAAGGCAAGACAATTTGCCAATAAGAAAAGAACCTTACGACAACTTTGTCCTGGTGACAAAGCATTTGTTTTGCTACCTTGTAGGGAAAACAGACTTCTTATTTCTTGGAAAGGTCCGTACGATATAATCTCGAAAATTTCCGATGTTGACTACATTGTCGATATTGATGGACAGCATAAAACCTTCCACATCAATATGCTTACGGAATTCCATGAACGTCCGGATTATTTACAGCCTATTTTCCAGGCAACGGACGATTCACCAATCCAACATGGTCATTACTCATCACTGTCCGTAATACAGGATGAGGAAACAAGTTTTTCGGATGTTAATCTTCCGCTTCCGATGATTCCACTTCATTCTAGTGAATCATGGAAAAATGTTACTGTCTCTCCTGATTTATCTCTAGGTGAACAGCGACAAGTTTTGGCTATGTTACAAACATTTCAGGATGTCCTTACTGACATCCCTGGACAAACTCATGTCATTGAACATGACATTATTCTAACTGACTATAATCCTATTAGGGTCAGACCTTATCCTATCCCTATACATTTTCAAGCACAGGTTGAGAAGGAGTTGGATGAGATGATAGATTTAAAAATAATTGAACAATCCACTTCTGCATATTCTTCGCCGATGGTTATTGTTCGAAAGAAAGACAATAACATACGTCTTTGCGTTGACTATCGCAAATTGAATCAAGTTACGAAGTTTGATGCTGAACCTATGCCTTTACTAGAAGAGCTACTTACTAGGCTTTCTAAATCTCATTTTTTCACTAAACTTGACGTGTCTAAAGGATATTGGCAAGTTCCTTTATCTGAACGCGCCAAACCTTTTACTGCTTTTTCTACACCTAGAGGCTTTTTTCAATGGAATTTCATGCCTTTCGGCCTTATGAACGCACCAGCTACATTCGTACGCATGATGCGTCGAATCCTATCTTATCGGTCAGATGTCATTGCGTACCTAGACGACATCTGTCTTTTCAGCGATACTTGGGAAGATAACTATTCAGGGTTAGTTGAATTACTATCAACTCTACGCGAGTATAACCTGACAGCGAAACCCTCTAAAGCCAGCATTGGTTTTAGCGAAATTTCTTTCCTAGGCCATCAAGTTGTCATGGTTTCATAAAGACAGAGGACCATAATATCACTAAGATACTTAACATCTCTATTCCTAAGACTAAAAAGCAAGTGCGAAGTCTCTTAGGTCTTATTCAATTTTATGGAAGATTCATTCCGAATCTATCCTCTATCATGGCACCTCTTTCTACACTACTAAAGAAAGGGTCGCCTAATATGGTCCACTGGTCACAGGAATGCCAATCCTCTTTGGATAAGGTTAAAACGTTGTTTTCAACACCATCTATTTTAGTATTACCTACTACAGATAAGACATTTGTTCTTCGTAGTGACGCTTCATCCACTGGGATTGGAGCGGCACTAATGCAAGAGTACTCTTCAACTCTGCATCCTGTAATGTATATCTCCAGAAAACTTAATGCTGCAGAAAGGAATTATTCGGTTTTAGACCGTGAGCTATTGGCTATGGTATGGTCAATTCTCAAACTACAAAGATTCCTTCTAGGCGCACATTTCATAGTAGAAACCGACTAGAAAGCTCTTACGACTATACAGAGTAAAAATTTGAAGAGCTCGAGGTCTACTCGATATGCAATTGCTCTTCAACCGTTTCATTTCTCGGTACGAGCTATCCGTGGATCAGATAATGTGATGGCAGACATTTTGTCTAGATGCCCACATGATTCCACCTAACTGTTAGGTCTTGGACTTCTTAACACATCCAAGTCATTTGTAATATAGTGAATGTATCACTACTATCACTATGTTCATTGATATATATTCACCGCTGTTCTTTGATGATTTTTCTTCTTTGTCAATCATGTACTTATAGTGCTTAAATATGAAATTGTTATATGCATTGTGTCATTGCCAGCATTGTGGTATACGTTGGTGGCATCTCCCTGGAAATATTTATACTTTAGAGAAATGCTTTCTCTGAGATGTTGAGATATATTCTCACGAGTCGATCTATGCTGCGACTTTACCTTAATTTGACATTATAAATTGCTCTTATTAGTCATCTGCGCATTATTCGTGCGTTGTGAGCCTATTGTATGTTGCTCTCAGATGGAAAAAAAATTGTATTTTTTTCCCCGGGGTATGTGGTAGTCTGTTACCAACAGATTACTGGTAGCAATGAATATATATATATGTATATATATATATATATATATATATATATATATATATATATATATATATATATATATATATATATATATATATATATAGGAAGATATTTATTAGTTTGTATACTTGTTATGTTTGGAAATATTTGGTAATATTTTGAGTCTAAGATTAGAACTCTAGTCAAAGGGCGAATACTCATTTTATGCTTCGAGTGAAAGTAAATATATAGTCGCCCCACTTGAATATAGTTGAAAGGTTAACATTAGCGCATGCCCAATGAGACGATTAGTCGTCGTTGGCGCTTCCGTGATGACGGACGGATCTTGAAGGCTGTCGGACAAATGAGCGTCCGAAGTTTTTCGTCATTGTGATTGATTCTGGGAAAGAGAGGAGTTTTCTCTCAGTATACTATGATGGTCGATACTTCTCCCAGAATATATATGTTAGTGTGCTAGTTACTAGTATTTTCTGAACTGAAGGTAAAGAAGGAACATTTTCTAAAACTTTACCTAGCCTAACGACGCCATAGATGTTATATCATCTATCTATATATTTGATGGATCGTATGTAGACGATTCCTGTACTAGCAGCACTGTGAGTGGACATATGTAACATTCCTTATGGGTATGGAAAACCCAAAGACATTAGATGAGCAAATGAACGGAACTTTCATTTGTAGTGAGGATATCTTATGGATGAACGCCGCTCACTGGGACCGGCGCCATTTTGAATCCCACTGTTGGTCTATTTGAATTGTCAGTCAGAGAACGGAGATATCTTATTACCTGATGGTGATACCAAGACCTACAATGTATTGAAGTCTACTCTTTGTTATTTGAGATTGTCAACCTTAAAAGAAAGACCCTGTTGAATTTAAGCCTAAAAGACTTAGCCTGAAAGACATAGTCAGCAGAGGGTCTGTAGGGGAGCATTGTGAGGACCATTATTATTGCTAACTCAAACTGATGCTACTAGTCAGTGGAGGTATGAGACGATAGACTATCATAACTATATATTTGCTCCTATCGTCCGATTATATTTACTTGCTATGAGATTGCCAAATTGCTGTTGCCACCCATTTGTCAAGTATCCAATGATTTATTGTGTCAACCTGTTCCAATGACTGTCAACCGTGCTGTCAGAGTGTGTGTCATTAAACTGTCTAAAACGTCTACAGTAGTTCCAGTTATCATTGACTTCCAACCGTGAGGGTATGAGTGCATTGATACCAATTTGTCAACTCTACAGAACCATTCATGCATTCTCATATTGACACTCATATTAACACTCATTGTCAACAATACATTCTTGTCGGGGCCTCATTACGTTCCGGGACAAGGTGACCTATATGACCAACACTGTGCCGGGTTTGAGTTGACCACGTACTCTCATCAGGCAGACGAGTACATACAAACATTCATTCCATCAAGCAATATCACGAAAATCTCAACATGACTTTACTTAAGTCTTGTGTCCTAGATTTTCTTGATACACTTCTAGACTTATGTCTTTTCAATATAACAATATATATTAACACATTTGGTGTCACTTTAGAGTGGTAAATTAATTGTTTTCTTTCTCTTTTACCATCTTTGGTGTAAGGGAGAAGGTTGAGTTGACATATATAAAGGTCGAAAAAATTAATGCGGCCACATGTAATACTTACACATGTATTAGTAATTATAGTACGTTATAGCATTTTGCTAAATGTGTCATTTATATTGTTCTCAGTGCAAACTAGTACAAGGTATGCAGTGCTTTTGAGAATCAGGACGATGCCATATGTCACTTACATACAATGTGGATGCTGCCTACATTGATCTTCGGGATACAGCATGGTTTTTGTACTATGGATGCCATCTTCTATTTGTTAAATTATACACTTGTATTGTCATATGTATATGGAATGACTTTACAAATTTTGATTATGTCCATCCATCTGATAATATTGATTATGAGACTTTTACATCTGAGATTTCGATACATTTATATGTTATTATGACTTCTCGATTTATGTGGTCATTGGCATTGCTATAATATCGCATTTGTTGATATGTATGTGATTTTTGATAGCATCGCCAGCAACTGAGGTTTCTCTTTAATGGTACCTTCCGGATATGTTTTATTTGGAGAAAAAAATATTTTCTCTTATCATGTGAGGTGATTTTTGTTCTCACTAGACGCTCTATTGTGCGTCGTTTGATTCTGCCATTAAGACATTATTGTATGTTGTTTATTTCATCGGCGCATCATTCATGCGTTATGAGCATGTTGTATCTTGCTCATTGATGTATTTCAAAAAAAAAAAATGTGTTCATTTTTTTTTATCCGGAGGGTGCGGTAGTCTGTTGATGTCGTTTTTGACGGTTTCGATAGACGTAAATCTATGTAATAATTTTCTGATGATCTAAGTTAGAGAACTGTTTGTTAAATCCCTGAGACAGGTTGATTTAGGGTTATCTTTCCTTTGTTAGTCATTGTAGTTGACCTGTCTAAAGTCGGGGGGTCAGCTGTTCTCAGTTCTGTTCTGTCTACGCATGCGCAAGCCTTTTTGAGCGCGAAACGGAGAACTTCCGTCATTGAGTTGATAAGCTGGGTTCTGAACGGACGAGTATGTCCGCTGTTCTTCTCTGCATTTTCTGGGGAAAAGATAGTCTTCAGTGTGACTGTAATGTCAGTGATTCTCCCCAGAGTTATTCTGTTCGTCAAGAATGACGACAGTTGTTATTAGTGTATTTCTTGGATTTCTGGCAAAGGTAAAATGAAACTTTATTATTATGCCTATGTTGCAGAACATTTTTGTGAACCTGTGAGTGGAGCTCACAGTTCTTTGTTATACAGAGTCCATTATGTGTGCTCGATGGAGCCAAGTTAGAATATACGTCTAACTATATTACAGAAGCCCAGTGGAAAGATACTGTTATAAGATCGCATGTTGGCGATATATAATTACGGCATGGATGATTATACCTGCCTTTGAAGTATACCCAGTGGTTATAGAGGCCCGTCATTACGGCCGCCATCTTTGAGCAGAAGAAAATGAAGTCTTGACTTTGGTTATACAAGTTCATAGACTTTGATATTGATCAACTGGATCCGCCTTATCGTGCGGCATATTTTGTTAAAGGACTACCTGACGTGTTTAGTCAGGGCCCTGAGCTACAGTAAGAAAGAACGTATACGGCCAAGCCAGCTTTTCTAGCATCTCATACATGAGCTATCCAGAATTTATGATGCTAGATATGAATGTCCATTACCATACATGAAATGTCTACGACCCTTTGTGCTAATGACTGTGTCGTCTGTCAGCGTACTGTTGCAGTAATAAATGTTGGAAAAGTCATCTGTATTATCCACGTATATGACTTCTACTTGTGGTGGAGTGAGTTTGTGTGTACCTGAATAAGAGCCTATACAACTTCGTGTCCACGATCTGCTGCTTCTACACACACACCATTACTCACTACAACATCCTTCTACGAGTACCACACTCTTGAGAAACTACATGTATGCTGTTATGTTTGAGTGTCTGCACTACACCCTGGCAGTGCCTCACGCTGGTGACCTAATACTGAACTGTCCAGGTGATAACGACACGCCCACTCAACGACACTTCAACACGATACGAAACAGTATTTTACAGTGTCATAGAGGGATTGTGATAGAGAAATACAGGGATTGCATTTAACTTCGTTTCAGGTTTTATCCTGAAAACCTAACAAATATACAAGAGGCATCTCTTACTGAGGTTTCGACGGATGCAGTGCCGGTCTATGTTAGAGGGCCAGACATCTCGTGTATACCACTTGGAAGAATTTCAGCAGTTAATTATATCCAGTATCAGAGGGAGCCATCTTTAGTGACTCAGATAAGTTGCCCACAAAGACAACTGTATAGCATATCCCAGTTCACCAAACATAAAATAAAACATTTTGTGATGACTATACCAGTGTAGATCTTCAATCAGAACTGTGAAATTAACAAATATTACTTAATCAGAGAGAGACCAACCAAGCAAGACTTTCTCCATAGTGATAGACATCTTAATTCAGTGAAAGACTTTGTTGAACATTTTATTAATTATTTAATGTTGTAATATGATTTCTTTTAAAACTTTTCAAACAGAAAAGAGTAAATGTACAAATAAATTGTAAATATTTACCAGCAGACTTACTTAAATTCTTTAAGTTAAGTTACAGTCCTTGTTGGTGAATTTAATTAAATAATTACCCCTAGCAGAGTTAATAACAATAATAATTACCATATTAACAGAGGATGATCTGGAGAGGTAGCAAATAAGGACTCAGAGTACTACATTACCTTCTTCTCTGGGAACTTATACAGCTTGACCCTACTTTGGTTGTCTATACACCCTTACTCTTTTCAGAGAAGGGGTATTACTGAAGACCAGACCCTTATCTGGCACTATCCTGGTATCATCTGATACACCTTTATGTCCAGGATATCTTATCAAATTCTATAACCATCTACTCTCTCGCGACAATCTGTTAGTCGACCTTTAATCCCCACGGCTTTAGAAGATCTAAAAACCTTGAGATGGGTTAGTCAACCTTCCCTCCGCACGGCTGTAGAAGATCTAAAAGCCTAGGAATGGGTTAGTCAACCTGTACTCCCCACGTTTGTAGAAGATATAAAAGCCAAGGAATGAGTTAGTGAACCTTTACTCCCCACGGCTTTAGAAGATCTAAAAACCTTGAGATGGGTTAATCAATCCTCCCTCCCCACGGCTGTAGAAGATCTAAAAGCCAAGGAATGAGTTAGTCAACCTTTAATCCCCACGGCTCTAGAAGATCTAAAAGCCTTGAGATGGGTTAGTCAACCTTCCCTCCCCCACGGCTGTAGAAGATCTAAAAGCCTATAGATGAGTTAGTCCACCTTTACTCGCCATGGTTCTAGAAGATCTAAAAACCTAGGGATGGGTTAGTCAACCTTCAGACAGCAGCAGACACTTGACAATGGTGTCTCTAAATTGCTTATTCTTCTTAAATAACTCGTAAGCACAATTGCTGTTTTCATCCATCTTCATTACTGCCCTTTATGTTTCCTGTGGAGCATGCAGCCACCATTATAGCTAACCCTCTATCAGGAACCTGCTTCAGTGCATTCATATGTTCTTGCAGGAGTTGTTTCTATAGCAATTTATTTAGCATCATGAAGTTGCCAACCTCATAAATAGACCTCATTCAAGTCAACTCATACGACATGCTTGATGCAGCTGAAATTATATTCTTTCTCCACATTTCCCACAGACTCACAGAAACTAAACGTGACCACCCTGTTTCACACCTTGCTTATTCGAGAAGGAAATTGTCTGATCACCCTGACGTCCCCACCAGGTGTTGTTCCACAGGGTCTCTCATGAGACAAGCAAAGAATAGGACTACTGCACCTTCAAGCATGTCGTACCAGGCGAGCAATATGAGGTTGGCAACCTCATGAAGTAAAACAAATTGTTTCAGAAACATAGCTATAACAACATGTGAATCTTAGTGCAAGCTTCATTTGAAAGGACCTGTGTTTGGCTCCGTGCTCCGACGGGAGCGAAAAGAAAAAGTGATGATGTAATCGTTCTAGTTTCAAAGTTTTTAATAATTATCATTTACGCCTTAAATGTAATTAATCGTGTTTTGAAAGTTAAGTGAAAAATACAATTCTTATTCAAATGAAGTGATTTTAATAATTGTTAGCTCATACCACTATCAAATGTTTTCCTGTTATCGCTATGACCAGTGTCCACTCCCGTCGGGTGTGTCTTGGTTTGTTTTCTTGACGACGTCCATTGACCATAGTTTTTATGAAGACGATTCTGAGAAGATGCGTCCCCTGTCTGGCTAACCGTGTGTTGTTGGTGGGACGAGGCATCATTTACGCCAGAACTGGTCCCCTAAATAAAACATGGTTAAGAAAAATGCCACTTATAAGACAATAAGCGCAAAAAGAAAGGCCACTTGCAAGTAAACATAGTTAACATCGAAGGCCACTTGCAAGTCAACATAGTTTACAGAAAGACAACTTGCAAGTAAACATATTTAAATGAAAGGCCACTTGCAAGAAATAGAAAAACTCTAAACATAACATCATTTTCTTTATTGTATCTTTACCATCTTAGTCTGGTCGCTGTTAACAGTTATTCAGCTATTGTTACTGTTCATGTCAACATTATCATGTTTAATATGAGCTGTTTCTAATTCGCTACTACTCCTTCTATTCAGTAACTTCATCATCATCATTATAAATAGCTTTTAACTCCGTATGGAGCACAGATGACCAACAAAAACAACGCATGCCAAAGCCTGTTCTGTGCTATCCGCTCAATGTATTTCTATATCTTCTACATTCCTTTAACTTCTATCTCCTGTTCTCTTCTCCGTATGCTTTTTATTCATAACCCTCCACTCCCAAAGGAGCATAGGCCTTCAACAAACACATGCCAAGTCCTCCTGTCACGTGCCATCATCCCAAGTTCTTTCCACATTCTCATCATTTTCACCTCTGTTTCCAGCTCTCTTCTCCATGTGCTTCTTGGTCTACCTCTGCCTCTCTTGCCCTGGGGGTTCCAGAACAAAGACTGCCTTGTAATGCTATCAACAGGTTTCCTCAGTGTGTGTCCTATCCATCGCCATCGTCTTCTTCTCATCTCTTGTTCCACTGGCACTTGTCTAGTTCTTGTCATCAGTTCCACGTTGGTAACCTCGTCATACCATTTTAATCCCTCTATTCTACGCAAGCACCCATTTATGAAAGTCTGTAGCTTTTTGGTTGTTGTCTTCGTTGTTCTCCATGTCTCAGAGTCATACAATAGGACTGACTTCACATTTGAGTTGAAGATTCTTATTTTCGTGTTGGATCCGATTTCTCTTGATCTCCATATATTTGCCAATGCTATGAAAGCTCCTCTTGCCTTTTGTATTCTTATTTTGATATCGCTGTCTGTCCCTCCAACTTTGTCTATATTACTGCCAAGATATGTGTATGATTCTACATCGTGTATTGGTGTTTCTTCAAGTTCAACCCTGTTATCATTACCTGCATTTATTCTCATTATTTTTGTCTTCCGTATGCTTTTGGTTTCCTTCTATTTCTCATGAACTGTTTAGTTCTTTTTTTATTCTTTTATTTCAATGTTCCTCTTCCCACCTACTTGTGAACATTTTAGATTTCCTCAACGTAATTACCTTTTTTCCTCCTTAGAATTACGCAAACCAGTTTTCTTTTTTTTTCCATACCAGCGGTTCTTAACCTGGAGTATTTACCGCCACGAAGGTTAATTGTGTCTATTTATGTGGATAAATTAGTTGAAGTAGAGTTGGCAGGAATTTGACAGGCGATTGAGAAACGTAGTATCAACATGCAGCACCGTGGCTCTGAAAAGACATTCACACCTGTTGTGGCAAGTTCACCTTAACTTCCTTCACAAAATGAAGTAACATTGTATGTTTTCTGATGGTAGTGTAAGGTAAAGCGCATAAGAAATGGATGGCTGACGAGATTACATACAGGTAGTTCTTTGTTTACGAGATACATGGGTTCCCGAGAACTTTACGTAAACAGAAATCGCGTAAATGGAACATGGTTTTCTAATTCAAATACATGTCAAGTGCGGAGGATGCGTTCTATCAATGCCGCATGTTGTAATAAAAATAAATACATGTAATAATAAACAGTTTAAATTAACATACACCATTCATATTAAGTGCATGTACAGAAAACAACATTGACAAATTATTCAACATTGACAGGGGCAGGAGCATTACCTTCTTTATCTTTATCAACTTCTAATTCAACGAGGGGTGGGGTGGTGAGTCATCTGAATGAGAAGCAGACGATGCTGCATTGAATTGTTTCCTGAAGAAGGTGTCCTAAGTTGAGTTTGTGACTTGTTCTGCCTAAAGGGGATTTCTTGGTAGGGAGCAGCACATTCCGTCATTTTTGTCGTGACCGTTAAGCTCCTGTCCATGTTATGATCATCTTCTTCAAATATTAAAAGGCAGGATTCAAGAAATTGGAAGGCCTCCTTTTATTGTTTCACTGTAAGCTGGCGGCCAGGTGATTGTTGCGGTCTGGTGCATGCTGCCGCGTCATATTCTTCTTTCGTGTTGATATTCTTGAGCGCCAACAACTCTTCCTTGCTCAGTTGTACTGTCTTAGACTCAAGCAAATGTACAATTTCATTTTCGTCATCTCCTTCTAAGCCAACTCTTAATGCCATTCTGACACCCTCCGTAATAGTTGTAACACAATTGTCATCAATTTAAAGCCTTCAAAGTCATGCCATAATTGAGGGCACAGTATTTTTCTCCAGCACCTTTCATGCATTTCCGCGAAACTTCATTCCATGCAGTCTTCATTTGCGAAAGTGCATCTTTAATTGTTAATGTCTTCCCTAAAAATATCCCTCAAAGAAACATTCAGATTGTCATCATCTTGCTCTCTCGCTCCCGTTGGCGCGCAGATAAAATACTGTAAAACTGTAACTTCGAGTTTCGCGAGTAAATAAAACTGAAATGTCTAAAAACTGGCTCCTCTGTGTTTAAATTTGCGTAAACAGAGAACTACCCGTAATAACTGAGAAGAGAAGAAATTGTAATCTAATCGAAGTCAGCTTAAAAGAGATTAATATTGAACTAAAGCAACTTTCCAAAGATGGAACAAAGTTATTGCGCATTAAAAATGAAGAAACAGAAAATCAGGCTCTCAGCAAGGACAGCAGATCTGCGAATAAAAGAATTCAGGACCTGACTGGTAAAAGAATGCATACATCAACATATTGATTACAAACCAAAGAAGGCAGCGCCATTATGGACAATGGGAAAATAATGAATAGAACGTGAGGGTTTAGCTACAACGTGCACAATGATCATCTAGATTTTCATTTTGCAATGAGAAACAATAATGATAACATTGAGAACAACAACAAAATCACAACCAGAAAGATACACGCTTTCTGAAATGGGTGTCTGTACAGAATATAAGGATTGAAATGGTTTGACATAATTGCTAATTTGGGAACCGATACAAAGAGCCAGATAAGCACAAGTGGAACTGAAGTTAAGGCGTTGGATATGACACACATGAAGAAAATCAGTTGATAGCATTACAAGGAAGTCTCTATTCTGGCATACACAGGGTAAGAGATGTAGAGGGTGACCCCAAAAAATGGAGAAGAGACCTGGCAACAAAGATAAACGGATATAGAAGATATGGAGAGACTTTGAGCCGATGGCACAGAATTGGAGAGCTTGGAGAGAATTGGAGAGCTTGGAGAGCTTGGAGAGAATTGGAGAGCTTGGAGAGAATTGGAGAGCTTGGAGAGAATTGGAGAGCTTGGAGAGAATTGGAGAGCTTGGAGAGAATTGGAGAGCTTGGCATTTTAATGTTGAGTACCTGTGCTGTGTATGGTGGTGGAGAGAGAGAGCTGAATGATACTAACGATGATCAAGATGACACCTGAGACTGTTATCTGTTACTTGTTTCCTTACACACATATTTATTTTCATTTTAACTAGGACAGGCCTATTGTCAAGCTCATGGACAACAAATACCAAAACATTTAAGAACCACTGTTCACGTGCCTTTGGTCTTACAATTTTTATTACCAAGTTTTCTTCGAAAATCTCCCTTCTCTTTCCAACTCCACCTGTCTTCATCATTTTAAAACTCATCTTTTCTTTCTCCTCCTTCTAAAATTTAGCATTTCTTCTCCTCTTAAAATAACTTTCCCACACCTTCACGACTTATCTTTCAAGAAAGATGCAGCACTCAATATTTTGCACCAAGAATCCATTAACATGACACCAACAAAAAACGTAGTTGTTAACACAACTACAACATAAACTGGTGAAAGGAATAACAACTTACATCAGTCTGTGCTTGTCTCTTGAATAAACGATGAAAAACTGTTAGCTCAACTGCACAGAGAATATTTACAAAACGTAAATAATAACTGACATATGCAATTAAAAACAAGAAACATATATGCGTGTACATGGTTAAACTAATAATGTTGGGCAAGCCAAAGCTGGCTGTGGGCTGCAAGACTAAACCATAATGGCGAGGTCAAACTGGGCTGTGGGCTGCAAGACTAAACCATAATAGCGAAGTCAAACTGGGCTGTGGGCTTGTAGTGGGTTTGATGGTATTGTATGATGGTGATATTACTAAATGTAATGTATGAGGCCAGCTGTGAAGGCTCCTGAGATAAAATGTAGTTGTGAATTGTCAGAAGGCCTTTCTTGCTACCACTACGACCTCACACTCAATTTTTTTTTCTTAATGAATGTAGCTATGTAAAATGTCTAGGGTAATGATATGTAATGTGGTGTGATAGTTATAGATACACCCACAGATATTTAAGCAGACTAATAATATTTAACAAATATTATAATACACTGAACTAACTCAAGAGTGTAAAATTTTTGATAGAATTATATTACATTTATTTGTTCTGGATCAAGTTTTATGTTGACCAGAACTTTTTTTTTTTTTTTTTTTTTAAAAAGGATTTAAAAATTATGAAAGAAATGCATGGAATGTTACATAATAAATGCAAGAGTGTACATATATAAGTACTAGACTAGTTAGTTTTATTAAAATGTTCTAGTAGTCATCTACTTGGGAGGATAGTTAATGCTTGTGCTGTTGGGGTGGCCTCATCACACCTGTCTATATTGACTACACAGTGTCCAGTAAATTGCAGGAATTTTATGGGGTATTAGTAACTAAAAGGCGTTGGTGAACTTCCAGCAGACCAGAGGCTCACTCAACTTGCATATGTAGCTCTGGTGCTGAAATCTGGTGGTCCCACCTCTCCGTGCTGGCGGGCAATAATAGTGGTCTCTGTCACAACGTACTGCACAGATACACTCGAGTAAAATCACCAACTGAATGGACACCGCCTTGTTGACAACTGAAACTCACAGCTCTGCAATCAAAGTATTGGCTATGTGTCAAAATTCTATTCTCTACCCACGTCTGGACACAACACGGACACAACAACCACATCATACAGACAGGTCAGATCTCTCTGACCAAACAGCACATTTACCATGGTGGTTTTACATCAGATAGGTCCTCCCAGACTATAGATTCTGAAAAATATTTATTAGTTTCCTTCCCTAAAAGTGGATAGGTAATATGTTTCATTATTCTCAACACTTGATCTGTCTTTCCTAACCCTTGCTGGAGTTTATGTATATTGTTGGTCCCTAGACCCTGACTTGGGCGGGGGGTCTAGAGCAAATCCCTACTTGTTTGTAAGGCTAGATTATGATATGGCAGTATCAAATCACTCGAACATTAAACAATATTCAAAATATACAAAGAAATAATTTCAATCTTACCAGATTATGAATAAAGAACACAGAAATGCTAGCAAAACTCAGCTGAGCTGCTGGCTATAGTATGGCGTCCCTGAACTTATTTCACTTTCTTTCATTTGGAAATCACCACACTTTAAAATACTGTGTCTATCATCGAACAACTATTGAGGAATGGCCCCACTTGCGCGTCTGAGCGCCGATAAAATGATTGTCTGTGGCCAATCACTGCCTAGGTTTATTTCAAATTCAAATTTCCTACCCTAAAGTCATTTCAGTCATGCTTCAGTCAAGTATGGATGTTTATCTGTTAGTCTGTCCGTCTCTACTTGTTTTTTTCAAAAACGTACTTGATTTTTGAACCAACCTTTCTCTCCCCTCCAAAATTTTGTCGTTAAAAGTTATATTTAGACACAGCTCCCACCAATGTCCCTTCGCTTCCCTACTAAGTAGATTTGAACACCTGCGTCTCAAGGTCGTGTTTTTTTGTGCAAATAGCGACACTTTTTATTCCATACAGTCTGTCGCTGATGTGAACAACACTGTCTTTTGTCATTATCTTCAATATTATCTATCCGTCTGTAAAATTAAGAACATATTAGTTCACTGCTCAGAATGGGCCATCCGGCCAGCTAATTTTTATATTCCTAACATTAATATTACGAAAAAGTTACTTTTTAATTTTTGTAATATTCCAAACATCTGCGTTCTGCCGCTGAATTCAAATCAAAGGCTTGGTATCGCAAAAGCGACCAATAAATGACTGTGGCGTAACATATCCAAGGTCCCTTCTGTCGAGTTCCTTACTTTATGTCAACTTGGGAAACGTGACTTTTTCCCCGTTCCCCCCCCCCCCCCCCCCCAATTGCGTCTCCTTAGCCTTTCTAGTCTCACGCAATCTTTCCAGTCATATTTTTTCCTTTTTATCCGCCGTTCCCCTCCTGTCTAGCAAGTCAATTTTTATGGAGGGTGATGACCCGCGGTCTGGGCGATCATGTACTATCAGCAGCCTACGCATTATGTTTTTATCCTTACATGTTATCTTTGGAGGTATTTTACCGTTGTATCTCTGTCAATTTCACTACACATCTCCCCACTTGAAAACATGCCTATGGCAAGTTCCAAAACCAGCGATACACATAGGTAAAATTACTCCTCACGTCTGCCACTACTCTAATTTTGATCACAGGGGTGCCGACTGAGGAAATCTGCACCGACATTCAATTTGCCTGGGATATATTGGATACTGAACTGATAAGGTTGAAGCAATAAAGACCACCTCAGCAATCTTGCGTTTTCATGCTTAGCCTGAGATAAGAATACGAGAGGCTGATGGTCCGTCTCCACCACAAAAGTCCTACCATACAGATAGATTTGAAACTTCTTTATTGCCCAGATTAACGCTAAACATTCTTTTTCGCTTGTGGAGTATCCTTGTTCCGCCTTATTCAATTTACGGCTTGCATAAGCGACTGGTTTCAGTTCCCCATCAGGTGAAGATGATCTTTGCAACAAAGCCCCTCCTAGTCCTACATTACTTGCATCGGTTCTTAAGACAAAGTCCTGTGTCAAATCAGGCAGTTTGAGAATAGGCTTGCTAGTGAGTTTTTCCTTTAACTCTTGGAACGCTAGTTCACATTGTGCAGTCCAAATAATTTTATCTGGAAGTCCCTTGCGAGTCAGATCAGTCAGAGGAGCACAAATAGCGTTAAAATTCTTGATGTATTTCTGATAAAATCCGCATAACGACACAAATGATCGCACGTCCTTTTTTGTTTGCGGCCTAGGTGCTCTCTGCAGTTTTTCCAAGTTCTTAGGATCAGGGGTCATATTACCCTGATATACAGTGTGTCCCAAGAATTCCAACTCTTTGCATCCAATACAACATTTTGTTGGCCTAGCAGTTAAGTTCGCCTCCCGAAGTCTATCAAACAACATCTCCAGAGCTTCAATGTGTTCTTCAAATGTCTCTGTGGCGACGAGAATATCATCCATGAAATTCGTGATACATGGGTTATTCAGGGGATCCAACAATTTGCGCATCATCCTTGAAAACACACTCGGAGCATTTTTCAGTCCGAATGGTAGCATATTGAATTCATAATGTCCATCCGAAGTGCTAAAAGCCAAATAAGGTCTCACTTCAGGCTTCACTGGGATCTGGTAATAGCCTTTACTAAGATCCACCTTTGAAAAGTATTTTGCCTTGTTCAGTCTGGCAAATAACTGTTTTGTGTCTGGTAATGGATCCACTTGTCCTTCTGTGACAGCATTCAGTTTCCTGTAATCTATGCACAGTCTGTGTTCCCCAGACGGTTTTCTCAACAAAACGACACTAGAACTAAAAGATGATTCACTGTGCGAAATAATCCCCTCCTTCAACAAATACTCTATTTCTTCCTTCAATGCCTTCTCCTTCGCGAACGGAATAGAATAGGCTCTCATACAGATTGGGTTTGAGTCTACCAGTTTCATGTCATACTGTAGCAAATTTGTATGGCCTGGTTTATCTGTTAATACATCTGTATGTTCCTCCAGAACCTGTTGAACTCTCTCCCTCTGGTTTTTAGTCAGGTGCTTACTGACTTTTACCTGTGCTGCGGTTTCACAAGGATGTAATGGGTATTCATGTGAGGTGAGTGGTTCTTTTTGCATCTGGGTTGCAATAGCCAAGGTCAATAAGGGGGTGCTTTCCTGGAGTGGTCTGTCCAGATACTTCTTTAACAGGTTTACATGATAAACTTTCTCCTTCCCCTTTTTGTCAATTTTATAGTTTGTTCTAGACACCTTCTCTAGAACCGTATATGGACCTTGCCAACCAATTTGTAATTTATTCTGGCTTCCGGGTAGTAGAAGCAGCACCTCTCTCCGACTGCCAGTTCCCTGTCCTTTGCCTTCCTATTAAAATATGCTGCATGTTTCTTCCTGGCTTGCTTCAAATTATCATTTGCCAGTTTCCATCCAGCTTTCAAACGAGTGGTCAGTTCGTTCACGTATTGATACGATGAGGTAACAGTCTCTTCCGCCTTCTCATCTGTCCAGGTCCTTAATAGAGCTTCTAATGGACCTTTTATTGGCCTCCCAAATAGCAGAGTTGCGGGAGCCATCCCGGTTGAACTATGTGGTACCTCCCGGTACGCAAACAATGCGGCGGGCAGGAATTGATCCCACAGATCCGGTTTTTCGTGTGCCAGCTTTCTCAGGATAGAAATGAGAGTCCCGTTGAACCTCTCTACCTGGCCGTTCCCTTGTGGATGGTACGGACTACAATGAAAGTGTCTGGCTTGAAATAGCTTAAAAACTTCTTCCGTTAGTTTCCCCTTGAACTGAGAACCATTATCCGTCAAGATTTGATGCGGGAATCCTAATCGGGTAAATATTGTAAGTAGTGCCTCTGCTACATGTTTTGAATCAATTGATGGCAGGGCTACCGCCTCTCCCCACATAGAACAAGTGTCCACCAGAGTAAGGATGTAACTGTTCCTCCTCTTGGTCCGAGTGAGAGGTCCTACAATATCCACTGCAACCCTCTCAAAAGGTGTTCCCACTATGGGCATTTCCCCTAGAGTTGCAGGAGCAGTCCAGTGCTTTGGAGCTACCCTTTGACATTCTGGGCAGGATTTGACATATCTTTTTATATCCTCCGTTATCCCTGGCCAGAAGTAATGACAAGCTATACGCTGTCCTGTGGCGCTGATCCCCATGTGACCACTGAAGGGAATCGCATGCCCGAGTTCCATCACTTTATCTCTATATGAAGTGGGAAGAACCAGCTGGTTGTGACCATTTGTTCCAGTTCCGGCCTTCCTGTATAAGAGTTTGTTCTTCATGAAATATTCCCCCTTGCTCGGAGGTGTGTGGCATTTGGGCAATTTTTTAAAACAGGGCTTGAGTGTCCTATCCTCAGCCTGCGCCTTCCTCATCTCCTCTGGATGAGCATTTATAGGTTCACCTTCTTCCTCCTTCTTCTGTGACCTGGTCTGCACTGTCGCCATGATCACAGGTTTCTCGGGATTCCCCAAGAAGACGTATCTACACCCCAATATCAGAGGGTAGATTGGTTCATCTATCACTGCTGCTCTGATTTCTCCCTCCACATAGCGAGTTTTCACCGTTATCCTTGCGATGGGAAGTGTCATGAGTGGTATGTCCTTAGTCGCCCCTTGTATTTCCACTGTTTCTGTGGTATACTGACTTGGGTCCACTAGGCTAGACTTCACAACTGAATCATAATCCAAACCTGTATCATAAAGGCACCTTATGGTGACCCCATTACAAATAACATCCTCACAAACTGGGGGGTGATAAGGTTCCTGTTGTCCATTAGGATTAACCTTTAATCTTCGCGTCCCCGACTTCATTGCAGCAATGTTTGAAGGTTTCCTTCTACAAAATTCGGTGTTATGGTTATCCTTCTTGCACCATTTACACCATCTTTTTCCTTGGTTCAACGGTTTTCTTTCATTGAACTTTTGGTCATTGACCTGTGAGTTTCTGTCGCGATAGTCATTTCTTGGCCGCTCAAAGTTTGTCCTACCTTTATTTCCCTGCTCTCTATTATCAAATTTATTAAATTGCTGTGGAGCTTTAAAATTGTCTATGTGCTTCTTTTTAGCACCACTTACCTCTGCCTGAGCTGCCTGATACCTCTCAGCAACATTTAAAATTTCCCCCAACTTCTCTGCACCTTGTTCCATGAGAAATTTTCTCATGTCTGGAGCCATGGACTCTCTCAATTGCTCAATCATGATCATTTCTTTAAGATCTTGGGTCTTCCCCAGAGCCGTCCATTTCTCCAAATAGGTTTCTAGTCTAGCAGAGAATTGGTGGTATGTCTCCCCAGACAACAGTTTGGCATTTCTAAATTTCTTACGATAAAATTCACCATTCTTCTCGTACCTTAATAACAAAGCCTGCTTTAACATGTCATAATTGTCTTGGTCTTCCCTGTTCATTTTGGCAAATACTTCATAAGAAGTACCTCTCAATCCCTGTGATAGCTTTAAACTCCACCTCTCTCTCTCTAACCCATATGTAGTAGCTAATAACTCAAAACGTCCTAGGTACCCCTCTATGTCATCGTCTTTTTCAACAAAATGGTCTAAATGAAACCCCATAGCTGAGTTTGAGGCTCCCAGACTGGGCGTAGCATCTGAGGCAAAAGGGCTGGCACCATTTTCAGGAGCCGGGCCTTGTAATTCCAGCTCCCTTAGTCGTAATTCGTGCTCCCTTTGCAACCTTCTATCTTCTGCCTCCCTTTCGGCAGTCAACCTTTTTTCTTCTGCCTCCCTTTCGGCAGTCAACCTTTTTTCTTCTGCCTCCCTTTGCTGTCGTTTTTCTTCTGCCTCCCTTTGCTGTCGTTTTTCTTCTGCCTCAATCTGCAGCCTCTTAATTTCTCTATCAGCCTCAATTTGTAACCTCTTCTCTTCAGCTACCTTTCTATCTTCCCTTTCAATATATTTATCACATTCAGCCGTTACATATTGAATTAAAATCTGACCATCCATTCCCATCTCCTTTGCGGTCAGCACAGCAGCTGATCGGAATTTTGCTAGCTCCGCCATACTTTTCAGACAATATAATAATATACAAGCTAAATCTCTAACCAGTAAATACACTAAGTACTTCTTATGACTATAGTCTAACTAATTCTAACTAACCAGTTAACTAATTAATTATCACTGGCTGTGAAGATTCACCAACTTTTATCTGCAGGGACACTTTTAATTTTAAAGGGAATTTCACAATTTTTTTTTCCCCTAATTTTATTTCTCCAACCAGGAGATCCTAATATTACTGTTGGGCTAATTATCCCTGGACAAGACCCCAATGTATGTAGTGGGTTTGATGGTATTGTATGATGGTGATATTACTAAATGTAATGTATGAGGCCAGCTGTGAAGGCTCCTGAGATAAAATGTAGTTGTGAATTGTCAGAAGGCCTTTCTTGCTACCACTACGACCTCACACTCAATTTTTTTTCTTAATGAATGTAGCTATGTAAAATGTCTAGGGTAATGATATGTAATGTGGTGTGATAGTTATAGATACACCCACAGATATTTAAGCAGACTAATAATATTTAACAAATATTATAATACACTGAACTAACTCAAGAGTGTAAAATTTTTGATAGAATTATATTACATTTATTTGTTCTGGATCAAGTTTTATGTTGACCAGAACTTTTTTTTTTTTTTTTTTTTAAAAAAAGGATTTAAAAATTATGAAAGAAATGCATGGAATGTTACATAATAAATGCAAGAGTGTACATATATAAGTACTAGACTAGTTAGTTTTATTAAAATGTTCTAGTAGTCATCTACTTGGGAGGATAGTTAATGCTTGTGCTGTTGGGGTGGCCTCATCACACCTGTCTATATTGACTACACAGTGTCCAGTAAATTGCAGGAATTTTATGGGGTATTAGTAACTAAAAGGCGTTGGTGAACTTCCAGCAGACCAGAGGCTCACTCAACTTGCATATGTAGCTCTGGTGCTGAAATCTGGTGGTCCCACCTCTCCGTGCTGGCGGGCAATAATAGTGGTCTCTGTCACAACGTACTGCACAGATACACTCGAGTAAAATCACCAACTGAATGGACACCGCCTTGTTGACAACTGAAACTCACAGCTCTGCAATCAAAGTATTGGCTATGTGTCAAAATTCTATTCTCTACCCACGTCTGGACACAACACGGACACAACAACCACATCATACAGACAGGTCAGATCTCTCTGACCAAACAGCACATTTACCATGGTGGTTTTGCATCAGATAGGTCCTCCCAGACTATAGATTCTGAAAAATATTTATTAGTTTCCTTCCCTAAAAGTGGATAGGTAATATGTTTCATTATTCTCAACACTTGATCTGTCTTTCCTAACCCTTGCTGGAGTTTATGTATATTGTTGGTCCCTAGACCCTGACTAGGGCGGGGGGTCTAGAGCAAATCCCTACTTGTTTGTAAGGCTAGATTATGATATGGCAGTATCAAATCACTCGAACATTAAACAATATTCAAAATATACAAAGAAATAATTTCAATCTTACCAGATTATGAATAAAGAACACAGAAATGCTAGCAAAACTCAGCTGAGCTGCTGGCTATAGTATGGCGTCCCTGAACTTATTTCACTTTCTTTCATTTGGAAATCACCACACTTTAAAATACTGTGTCTATCATCGAACAACTATTGAGGAATGGCCCCACTTGCGCGTCTAAGCGCCGATAAAATGATTGTCTGTGGCCAATCACTGCCTAGGTTTATTTCAAATTCAAATTTCCTACCCTAAAGTCATTTCAGTCATGCTTCAGTCAAGTATGGATGTTTATCTGTTAGTCTGTCCGTCTCTACTTGTTTTTTTCAAAAACGTACTTGATTTTTGAACCAACCTTTCTCTCCCCTCCAAAATTTTGTCGTTAAAAGTTATATTTAGACACAGCTCCCACCAATGTCCCTTCGCTTCCCTACTAAGTAGATTTGAACACCTGCGTCTCAAGGTCGTGTTTTTTTGTGCAAATAGCGACACTTTTTATTCCATACAGTCTGTCGCTGATGTGAACAACACTGTCTTTTGTCATTATCTTCAATATTATCTATCCGTCTGTAAAATTAAGAACATATTAGTTCACTGCTCAGAATGGGCCATCCGGCCAGCTAATTTTTATATTCCTAACATTAATATTACGAAAAAGTTACTTTTTAATTTTTGTAATATTCCAAACATCTGCGTTCTGCCGCTGAATTCAAATCAAAGGCTTGGTATCGCAAAAGCGACCAATAAATGACTGTGGCGTAACATATCCAAGGTCCCTTCTGTCGAGTTCCTTACTTTATGTCAACTTGGGAAACGTGACTTTTCTCCGTTTCCCCCCCCAATTGCGTCTCCTTAGCCTTTCTAGTCTCACGCAATCTTTCCAGTCATATTTTTTCTTTTTTATCCGCCGTTCCCCTCCTGTCTAGCAAGTCAATTTTTATGGAGGGTGATGACCCGCGGTCTGGGCGATCATGTACTATCAGCAGCCTACGCATTATGTTTTTATCCTTACATGTTATCTTTGGAGGTATTTTACCGTTGTATCTCTGTCAATTTCACTACAGGGCTGCAAGACTAAACCATAATGGCGAAGTCAAACTGGGCTGTGAGCTGCAAGACTAAACCATAATAGCGAAGTCAAACTGGGCTGTGGGCTGTAAGACTAAACCATAATGGCGAAGTCAAACTGGGCTGTAAATTATAAGATTAACTCATAATCAACGTTATTTTTCTTTGCTCCCAAGGGATCACTGAGCCACCACTGCAGCTGGTCCCCTTGCAGGAAACCTGCACAAAGGATTCACATGCTCTTGCAGCTGAGGTTTACGTAGCAATATGTTTTACAGGTTGAGGTCGTCAGCCCTAAGCACAATCTCACAGTAGTTGGCCGCTACGACAATGCATGATAGAGCAGAAGTCATATTCTCTCTTGATCTTACAAGAGCGCCCCGCCGAGAACTACAAGGGACTTAACTCATAATGGAATGTCACAGTAGGCTGTACACGATTAACCCATAATAGTGAAGTCAACCTTGGGTCTACATTATATGATTAACTGGTAATCGTGAAGTCATGCTAGAATGTACACAATGAAATTAACCCATAATAAAGTCAAACTAGATTATATATTAAAAAATTAACTCATAATGGTTACGTCAGACTAGACTGTATCTTATAAGATTAACTCGTAATGATAATGTCAGACTAGACTTATATTATAAGATTAACTCGTAATCATAATGTCAGACTAGACTTATATTATAAAATTAACTCGTAATCGGGATGTCAAACTAGACTGTATATTATAAGATTAACTCGTAATCGTGATGTCAAATTGGACTTATATTATATGATTAACGTTTAATGGTGAAGTCAAACTAGACTGCTTATTAAACGAAATTAGGCTATATATCACAAGATTAAGCCAAAATGATGAATTCAAACTAGATTGCATATATAAGACTAACTGATAATGGTGAAGTCAAACTAGAATGTCTATTACGAGTTTAAGATTAACTGATAATAGTGAAATCAAACTAGACTGTGTATTATAGGATTAACTGATAATGGGGAAGTCAAACTAGATTGTACATTATAAGATTAACTGATAATAGTGAAGGCAAACTAGATTGTATATTATAGGATTAACTGATAATGGGGAAGTCAAACTAGATTGTATATTATAAGACTAGGTGATAATGATGAAGTCAAACTAGACTGCTAATTAAACTAAACTAGGCTATATATCACGCGATAAACACATAATGGTGAAGTCAAACTAGACTGCTATTTACAAGAAACGGAGGTGTATGTCACTAGATATAACACGTAATGGTAAAGTCAAATTTGTATTATATAATAACATTAATTTACAATGGTGAAGTCACACTAGGATGTATATTATACAATTAATTCATAATAGTAAAATCGAACTAGAAAGCCAAATACAACAAACTAGGCTGTGTGTCACAAGACTACCACGTAATGATGAAGTCTAAGTTAGCTGCTTATTACAAGATTAACTTGTAAAAATAAAATTAGATTTCATCGATGGTGAATTCAGTCTAAACTTTATGTTAGAACATTTACTCAAAATGGTGAAATCAGACATTGTTGCATGTTTACCAGACGATGGTGAAATCAAACTAGGCTGCATATTAAAAAATAAACTCACGATTGTGAATGTAATTTTACAAAAGTAACTCACAATAATCAAGTTAGTATTGACTGCTCGATCAACAACAGTTCAGAAAACAATTTCATCATTATTCAACAATGTTGCCTCCATACCAGAGAACCATCTTAAATCTTGGATGGACAAGATCATTAATTCATGTGCAACTGATGGAAACAATGAGAAAAGCTCCAGTTGTATAGGAGGTGAGGAGAAGAAGTTGATTTTTGATAGGACACATATTAAGAATAAACAAATGATAGCTTTACAAGGCAGATCTCCTTCTGGAACCCCCAGGTTAAGAGAAATAGAGGAAGACCAAAACACACGAAGAAGAGAACTGGACACAAATATACAAGGGATAAAGAAGATATTGAAAGACCTTGATAGCACAGGACAGTAGGACTTGGTCCACAGGACAGTAGGACTTGGTCCACAGGACAGTAGAACTTGGTCCACAGGACAGTAGGACTTGGTCCACAGGACAGTAGGACTTGGTCCACAGGACAGTAGGACTTGGTCCACAGGACAGTAGGACTTGGTCCACAGGACAGTAGGACTTGATCCACAGGACAGTAGGACTTGGATGTTTGTGTTGAAGACTTGTGGTCCACAGAGAGTTGATGATGATGATGTTGATGATGATGTTGATGCTGCTGATGACGATGTTGATGATGACGATGATGATGATGATGCTGATAAGATGATGATGATAATGATGATGATAATGATGATAATGACGATGATGATGATGCTAATGATGATGATAATGATGATAATGATGATGACGATGATGATGATAATGATGATGATGATAATGATGATAATGATGATGATAATGATGATGATGATGATGATGATGATGATGATGATGATAATGATGATGATAATGATGATGATGATGATGATGATGATGATGATGATGATGATGATGATGATGATGATGATGATGATGATGATGATGATGATGATGATGCTAATGATGATATGATAATGATGATGATGATGATGATGATGATAATGATGATGATAATGATGATAATGATGATGATGATAATGATGATGATGATGATGATGATGATGATGATGATGATGATGATGATGATGATGATGATGATGATGATGATGATGATGATGATGATGATGATGATGATGATGATGATAATGATGATAATGATGATGATGATAATGATGATGATAATGATGATGATGATGATGATGATGATGATGATGATGATGATGATGATGATGATGATGATGATGATGATGAGGATGATGATGATGATGATGAGGATGATGATAATGATGAGGATGATGATAATGATGATAATGATGCTAAGGACGATAATGCTGATATCAGCTTTTTCGACCTACGCTAAACAATAATTAAGTCAGTTTGGTTGAGCCCAATTCTGGTTTTATGCCTGCTGATTCCAGATACCAAGACAACACTATATAAATTATGTGTTACGTAACTATGTACTTCCTAGTCTGAAAATTGTCTATGTCCTGCAGATATTTATTAAACTAAAAATATCATTATTAAGTTTTTCCCCTCCTGATAACAGGGTGCTAATTTCAGTATTGACAACTGATTTTTGAGAGTCGAATTGGTAGAGTGGTTACAGCGTTGGCTTCTCACGGCAAAGGTGCCGATTCGAAACACGCTCCAGACTGCCCAGTTGTAAATGGGTACATGATTCTGCTCTTGAGTAAGGAAAGGCAAAGGCAGCTAGGAAGGGAACTAATCACTCGAAGTGGGATTTAGTAAAGTGAAGTCTCTAATACTCCATTCCGCTACGGAAGTATCTGCTATAGTACGACCTTTATGTTTACAACTGATTATAACAATGAAGAGATGGACAGAACATTCTGAGGAACCTCTCAATAGACCAGCTCCAACTAAACCCCCAGACATCCAGCCAGCAGAAGAGGAGCCACTAATCAGCTGTGAACGACCAAGTAGAGAAGAAATAAAGAAAACCATAAAGCTTCTGAAAGATGGAAAAGCAACTGGTCCAGATGGCATTCCAGCAGAGGCCATCAAAACAGATATTGATACCTCTATAGAGATATTATTCAAACTACTTGGCAAAGTCTGGGAGAGAGAGGAAATACCAGCAGAATGGAAGGAAGGTTATCTGGTCAAGTTGCCTAAGAAAGAAATTTACAAGAGTGCACAAATTATAGAGGAATAATGTTACTATCAGTGCCAGGAAAAGTATTAAACAGAATCACCCTTCAGAGATTAAAAGAGTCCATAGACAACTAACTGAGAGGTGAACAAGCAGGTTTTCAACAAAACAGATCCTGTACAGACCAGATAGCCACATTGAGAATAATAGTTGAACAAAGTCTGGAATGGAATTCACCGCTTTACATCGGATTCGTGGACTATGAAAAGGCATTTGACAGTGTAGACAGAGAATCACTTTGGAAACTGATGAGGCATTATGGAGTTCCCATGAAGGTCATTAACTTAATAAGGAAGACCTATGAAGACATGACATGCAGAGTTCTTCATGAAGGACAACTTACAGAACCGTTTAGGATAAGAACGGATGTGAGACAGGGATGCCTCTTGTTTCCATTTCTTTTCTTACTAGTAATAGATTGGGTTATGAAAACATCGACATCACACAACAGAAATGGAATCCAGTGGAATCTGACAAAACAGCTTGATGATCTGGATTTTGCAGATGACTTGGCTCTTCTGTCCCATAAACATAATCAGATGCAATAAAAAATGAAAATTCTCGATGAGAGGTCACAACAAGTGGGCCTGAAAATGCACAGGGAAAAGACAAAGATTATGAAAATAAATGCAAGAAATGATAACAAGGTTGAACTTGAAGAAACACCACTAAAGGATGTAGAATCGTACACATATCTTGATATAATATAGACAAAGTTGGAGAGACAGACAATGATATCAAAATAAGAATACAAAAAGCAAGAGGCGCTTTCATTGCATTGGGAAACATATGGAGGTCAAGAGAAATCAAGTCCAACACGAAAACAAGAATCTTCAACTCAAATGTCAAGTCAGTCCTATTGTATGGCTCTGAGACATGGAGAGCAACAAAAACTACAACTAAAAAGCTACAGAATTTTATAAACCGGTGCTTGCGTAGAATCGAAGGACTGAAATGGTATGACAAAGTCACAAATGTGGAATTGATGACAAGAACCAGACAAGTGAACGTGGAACAAGAGCTGAGAAGAAGACGCTGGCGATGGATGGGACACACATTGAAGAAACCTGTTGATAGCATCACAAGGCAGTCCTTGTTCTGGAATACACAGGGAAAGAGAGGCAGAGGTAGACCAAAAAACACATGGAGAAGAGAGCTGGATGCAGAGGTGAAAATGATGACTAACACATGGAAATAATTTGAGCTGTTGGAACGAACAGGAAGACTTGGCATGTGTTTGTTGAAGGCCTATGCTCCTCGGGGAGCTAAAGGGTATTGATTGATTGATTGATTCTTTGATTAGCATGTTACCGTGTTCTTCTGTGCTTCTTTGTGAGTAGAGTCTTTCACAACTGCCTCCATCTGGCAGCAAAAACAGGAGTGAAGTTGAAAGCTGCAACCAAGATGGAGTGGGTTCAATTTTTTGCATAAAACAGGAGGCTGACACATGGGAGTCATGAGACCCAAGTGGACCCCTCCCCCTTAGAGTGTAAAGGAGATTAAAGTGCCGAACAACTTGATCGACGGGGAATCCCTTCTGATGATCAGATTGCCTCCTGTTGTATCGCTCTGAAAAGAGTTTTCTATCACCAGGCTATTCCTTACTTCGTGCTATTACAATCTCATATACTTGGATCCAAGGTTGACCTTTAGGAGATACAAAGTTTAAATATCACAGAGGAATAAGACAGCAAAAAAAGGTATCTTACCGTTTCTGGCATGGGCAGCTTCAGTTCCACACAATGCTAATATCAGAACAAAACACACGAGTTTCTTCATCTTATTGAAAACAATGATGGAATGATTTACGAGAAACTAGAATGTAAGGCTGTGTAAATACACCACACAAGAAAAGTAGTCCTTGAATATTACACGCGTATATTTTGTTACTTTTTTTGTTACGCCATCTACAGATTTCGCTATATCCTTTTATTCCTGTGCAACGCACTAGATCTCAGACAATTGGAGAAAGATACGACCTGCAGAGCTTTACTTGCATTCTCTGGTGTGCACGACACAATATTTACGATACTGCGGGGATTCTGTTACCTTGATTCCATGTGTTTACCTGTTTATTTTAAGAATTAGTTAATTCTGTGGGGAGTTTGGAACGTCAGTGTCGGAGACAGATAGAGGAAGCAAGATGGGTTCACAAAGTGCGTGTCTAAGTTGTAAGTTTATATTAAAGTTAAGGTAGCCCCACAGTAGATAATGCTGCAAGGAAATAAAACGTTTGAAGCTTCATCTATAAAAGGTCTCAGCTTTATAAGGTGGGGTGACCAGTACACTCTCGTTGCTTTTGCCTTCCATAACTCAAGAGCACCTAAGCACCCATTTACAGCTGGATAGATTGCAGGTTGAAACTGCGTGGTTGCGAACTTTGCTCACAATAACAAATTCAGTATGCTATAAATGTCTTCACGGCGTAAATACAACGACATAACAGCCGTAGCATCTACTAACCTGTCTTTGCCAAAAAAACATTCGGAATCTTCTTCTTCCTACACTCTCAGACATCAACTTGAATATGTTCAAAGAAAGCAGTGGTCAACTTGAGGCTATTTCTATCTCATAGAGCTTTTCCAGGAATGGTACTGGTAATGGCCACATGTGCTCTGTTCCTCATATGTCGGGTATATTTGAAGCAGATGTTCAGCATTCATTTTATCAGTGCCACAGTCACACTGATCGGTAGTTCCTATCTTTAGCTCGGTGAATAGGTGGTATCTCAATCTGTTGTGGCCCGTGCGGAGTCTGAAGATTATAACTTGTTCTCTTCTGTTGAGCTGGTTATATGCATCATTTTTGTTGTATGGCCTGGTTGTTCTGCTTCCTATTTGTTCCCGTATCTGGTTCTGACAAAACGCTTTGCCTCTTCAAAAGTTCGGAATCAACGAAAAGAAAGAAATAAAAGTAAATAAATAAACAACAGATAAGCAAAGTATAACTTCCTCGGATGAAGAGAACAAATATTAGTTAAATCTAGTCTCTTTCAACGTCAATCTTATTCACTCGCGTAAATTTTTCAGTTGTATGTCTGTATTTCTTGTCCTATTCCAGAGCGCAGCCTTCCTTTTGGAGAAATTTTTCCCAGGTTATTAAATTTCGGCATTTGAAAATATCAAACGATTTTTACGCTTCTTCTTAGATGATTGCATGATGATAGACAGGACTCGCACTGAGAACATTTGTTGATATCATAACAAGGCAGTTTTTGTTCTGGAATCCACAGGGTGACAGAGATAGATAGAGACTTAAAAGCGCGTGCAGAAGGGAACTGGAGGTATACATCAAAGAGATAAAGAATAATATAGACGACTTTGGATGGATGGCCCAGGAAATGAAGGCTAAACATGAATTTGTTCAAGGTTTTTGATCGTTAAGGAGCTGAAGGGTTATTATGGTCACAAGGATGATGCTGATGATTATGATGATGATGTTAATGATGATGATGTTAATGATGATGATGATGATGATCACGAGGATGCTGCTGATGATTATAATGATGGTGTTTATGATAATGATGATGTTAATGATGATGACGATGATGTTAATGATGATGATGATGATATGTTCATAAACTGTCTTGGACAATTGAAGCAAGGTCTTCAAATGTCATCACGAGTTACAGATTGTTCCATGTGTTTCAGGGTAAGGATTTATTTGTGTCATTAGCGAGTCACTACCTCAATTTGTGAGAAGTTTTTCATCTAAACATCTTCTCCGTATCTTTCATATTATCTTCATCATCTTCATCATCATCATCCTCCTCATCATCATTCTCATCATCCTCCTCCGCATCAGCCTCATCCTCGTCATCATCATCCTCCTCCTCATCCTCATCATCTTTCATTACGCTCCTTACGGGGCATGGAACCATCACGGCAGCAGGTCCCCTAGCAGGAAGCACGTGCCAAGCAAGCACGTGATTCTGTAGTGGATGTTTCCGTAGCAATTTTGTTTTGCATGATGAGGCGCCACAACCTCATTTTGGTCATCTACTACAATCATATTCTTTCTTTATCTCTTCAGAAACCTTCGTGAACTAAGCGGGGAATATCGTTCCCTATAATCTCCCAGAAATATTCCTTTCTTATTCAATGTTCTCAATCACTGATATTCTTATCTGACAACCAAATCGTCCTCCTTTCCTCCGAGTTAATATGGGTATATCATTGGTTTACTCACCTGTTTTTTTTTTAACGGTCACCTTTATTCCGAAAATCCATCTCCAGGTACACGCCTAACGGATCTGGCATCTTCCATTTATCTTGCAGACGCAGTTCCCGGAATTGTACATTTTAATATTTAATCTTCAGTGTTCTTCCAAGAAACAACGTTTTCTGTCTGCATTTTATTTACCTTGCTCTCTCTCTCTCTCTCTCTCTCTCTCTCTCTCTCTCTCTCTCTCTCTCTCTCTCTCTCTCTCTCTCTCTCTCTCTCTCTCTGACACGGCCATATTGCCTGCAGCAGAACCTAACAAACAGTGGTTGATTCCAATTCTCATGTAACAAAATCTACTCTCCAACTCTGATGATTATCGCCGTCTCCTTCCCCAAAAGTTAGAAGTACGCTTTAAAATAATCTCAGCAGCTATCAGAAGGCCCCATACTTGTGTTATCTCGACCCGAAAGTGGAGCATAGAATGTTGACATCCTGTGGAAACTTTCAGTCAAAACATCTATAACAAATAAAAACCTCTATAACAAATAAAAACCTCTATAACAAATAAAAACCTCTATAACAAAAAAAAACATCTATAACAAATAAAAACATCTATAACAAATAAAAACATCTATAACAAATAAAAACCTCTATAACAAAAAAAAACCTCTATAACAAATAAAAACATCTATAACAAATAAAAACCTCTATAACAAATAAAAACCTCTATAACAAATAAAACAATCTATAACAAATAAAAACCTCTATAACAAATAAAAACATCTATAACAAATAAAAACATCTATAACAAATAAACCTATAACTATTTATAGTATTACTAGGTAGTCCTTGTTCTGGAATCCCCAGGGTAAGACAGGTAGATTCAAACCAAAAAACACAGGTAGACGAGAACTGGAGACAGCTATGAATGGAATAAATCATCATCATCAGCTGCCATCTCCACAACGAAGGTTGGCTGTAATGGATCTCCAACGTCTTCTGTCTTTTGTCTTGGTGGTGCACTCTGATAGACTCTTTCCTGTCCATCTCTTGATGTTATCTTCCCACTTATAGCGCTGTCTTCCCCTCGCACGTTTGCCTTCACCTCTCCCTTCTAGTATGGTCTTCTGCAAGGTGTTGTAGTGAAGTGAATCCGTATGACAACACGCTCAAATTCCCCGCTCATAAACGTACTAGCTAACTTAAATCTATAAATAACTACAGTATTTGAAATTTGTCTGAAGGGTCCAGTCAAATTTACCGCCAACAATTTAACTAGAGTATTTGAATTTTTCAAAGAAAACAAGTTAAAAGTTACTACACCCCCCCCCCCCTTCCCCACACCCACCCCAATATTTATCGAAGAACGTAGTAAAATTTAACAACCAATCAAATCGTTACCTCTTTTTTGTAATGACAAGAAAATTTTGGTTGAAGTGGAAATAATGCCTATTTTGGGTTTTTGACCGAACTTAGATAATTTATTTCTTGATAACTAAAGATACTTAAAATGCAAGGGATATCTCAATTTATAGCGCTGATATTGCTTAACATAAACACATAGAGATTCCCTTATACAAAAATTATCTTAACTTTGAAAAATGTAATTTAGTAATATTTTCACATCAGGTTAAGATCAAATTTAATTACAAACAATTAACCCCATTCGAATGCAAAGAAATAACTAAAGGAAAACTGTATAGAACGATAGAGAATAATTGGCCGTTTAATTATCACTTTTGATAATTAAAATCGGTTCACAAATAACTATGATATAAAATAAACAAATTTGGTCAGATTAGACAAACACGCTTAAAACTGCTCAATTCTATAGCCTAGAAAATAGTTAACTTTTTTGACTCGTCATCTGATTGGTTGGGTGTAGTTTGATAAAAATTAACAACTGCTTGTAAGTTCCGCCATTAACCAGAAGCTTCCATGCCAAGCTGACATATTCAGAAAGAGACAGAAGGACAAGCCTTTGCCGTCTGTACTGCGAGCTCAGTGCTATAGCCCTTTACTGTCGGGCAGCTTGTGTGTGTGAATATTCTTTACTTGAGGGTAAGACTGATAATTTTGTTTTCATATTTTATTAACCTGTAAGTAACAGGCTATTGGTGCCATATTTGTTTCGATACTGCCAAAAGGGATGTGTTGTGTCACGACGATCTAAGTAAGAATGTGTATAGGGCAAGCTTATTCGGAGTGAAAAATGTGTAAAATGTTTGCCAATGGGCCTTACAAATTTGCGACTGTAAGTGCAGTATTAATAAATTGATATTGTCTTTTGGAATATCTGATGCGCACATATTTTTGACGCACAGATTACAAAAATACGATATGTCTATTTAATATGGAAAATATATATTTGTATTTATTTGTGTACGAAAATGTTCCCCTTGGTAAAGCTAGATAATCCATGATTGATTTACACTTTTGATTATATGAGAGATCTCTCTTGATATTGATTCGGCGTATGAATATTGAATTCATGTCAGTTCTCGTTTGTTAGGGCCAGAAAATAGATTGATCTTGTTCAATATGTTTATGGCCTGAATTTATATGTATTACTTGTCTAGTACAAGAAGATTCAGTCTTATATTGTATATCTTCGTATGTTTAAGTCGGACTATATTCTTCTCTGCCGAATTTTGGGGCAGGTGTTAGTTTTTGCCTAAAGAGGTGAGAGGTCTTGACGAAGTCGCCGATGATGGCAGTGTTCCCTGGGCTGGTCGATTTAGGAAAGTTGAAAGTGATCTCTGTGAATTCTTATAAAGGAGAACGATGTCTCGCTACGTGATAATAGTATGTGAGATTCTCCTGTTGTTCTTTGGTAGCGCCAAGGAATGGCGTATGTATGTATTCCTAAATCAAGGTAACACCAGACCCTTTGTTTCGATGAACTATGTTTGTTAGGCCTAGAGGAAGCCATCGTATTGGCGCACCTCTAGGATCATTAAATACAGATGAAGATGACAGATTGTCCTACAGATGTCATGTATTTTTCAGGAAGCAGCCCTACTGATTGTAGAACGGTATGGGAACCTATGGGGAACATTTATGTTCAGAATTAAGATTTAATTTCGACTCATCATTTACCCTCATGAGTGAGCGAAATTTGTGATGGTAGCCATTTTGAATTCCCATCATTATATGGATCGTTGTCAAGAGAAAAGAAAGTAAATCCTATTATCGGACAATGATGCAGAGATCATCCTAGCAGGGAAATATACTATTGTGAACTAACATTGCTTCCATAAAGTTGATGAAGTTACGACTTGTGAAAAAACTTAGCCAAGAAAAGGTTCTAGCATCGAACCACTATTGATATTGAGGTATTTACCTTTGCTGAGTATGTGGCGATAGACAACCAGAACGTTTGCCTGCTGTCGTCCCATAATGTATTCATATGCTGTCTGAAGATGCTGCTGATGTTACTACTCAAATATCCAATATGATGATGTTTTGCCAACTATGTACTGTAACTGTCATATGAAGTTGTTTACGTTCCTGTTGCTGTGGCCGTGTAATAAATACTGGAAAAATCCACAGCTGTTCACTCACATTCTTGACTCTATACATGTGGCATGTACATCATGAGTCCATTGATTCTACATCTACACCTTCTTATGTGATGAACACTTTCCACTTGTATGTTACGTCCTGTGATGCAAGTCTACACTGTCACTTGGGTGTCCACCTTGATGTAATACCATATCACGCATTCGCGACAAGAGATCATCATCATCATCATCACACACACAGAAGATATATACAAAGAAGAACAGTCAGAACATTATACAGAGGGAGTCCTTCTTTTACAATGACACACTGTTCAAATAACACGTGAAAACATATAGGGAATGTTCGAATGAAGTAATCAACAGGTCACAAGCAATATTGTATCCACCATGATTATTGTATGGAAGACAAACAGGAATGAGGGACATTAACGTAGAATCAATACTGAAGAAGACTGATTACACCAAGCTGAGTGTAGACAACGGAATTTAAGGTCTGGTGCGACTTGTTAGCACAAGTGGCTGACCTAGGTAGGTATTAATAAGGATTAGAGGTGAAATTGATAGAGGCAGATGTTACATAGAAAGGATTGTCCTTCTTATTTCAGGTTGTATTAAGAAGTACCTCGTTGCTGCAGTAGCCTGAAAAGAAGAACTTGTGGGAGTGAGTGCTCATGCTACAACTTTAAGCTAGCTCCTTTTCTTCAGTCAGGAGACACAACGTTGGTGTTCAGGTCTATGATCGAGAAAACAGCTGCAATAACCCTTTGAAAGCTAAGTCCGTTATAAAGGCACTGATACCTCATCCTTAAACATAATTTCACCAATTAAAGTATACCACCTGGGAGTGATGAGAATAACAGACCTCACAGTATAGAATTAGTGATAATATCAAGAACTGTGGGTATATTTATTCCAGTGACTTTTTTTTGTACACAGATGGACAGAGTTTCCAAAAATATTTATTTTAGCATGTAAATATCCTTTTCTTGAGTTTGAGAATTCCTGTCCCAACAAGATTGAGGTACAAGAATATTAAATTATACATATATCTATATATTCAGACAGTCTTGCTTAATTTTCATTAAAGTTAATGTTCTGTTTTGAAATTCATAACTGTTAAAATACATTACCCTAGACACTTTTCCAAATAACAACACACAGTTAACATACTCTTGGTGAGATCTCAAGAGGTAGCAGATAGGGACCCGGAGAACGTCATCATCATTATTCCTTACTCTGGGAACTTACATAGCTGGACCTCACCTTGATTGTCTATACACCCTTGCTCTTTTCGGAGAAGGGGGTATTTCTTATAAGACTAGTCTCTTATCTGGCACTATCCTGGTATCCTCTGATACATCTATTTGTCCAGGATATCCTATAATTAATAACATCAAAACCTCTTATCACAGGTGTTATGCCTTTTTATGTGGCCACAATATTTTAGCTGCCGAACTTTGATCTCCCTCATTAGTTCTCTTTTCATACCTAGATTTTCTAGGACTTCCTTATTTGTTTTCTTCTCTTTTCATGAGATACACCCCATTGTTCTATATATCCACATTTCAAGAGCCTCACTTCTTTCTTCCAATTGCTTATTCATCGTCCATGTTTCTACACCATACAGTAATGCAGAATATATATAACACTTTATGATTCTCAGTTTTAATTTATGAGATAACTGTTTAGATGTCAGTATATGTTTCATGTAGCTTTGGCCATTCCTGTTCTCTTCTTGATTTCTGTATAAATGGAATAAATAAGACATGACAAATCACTGTGCAGTTGGCACAGGACAGGAACACATGACATGCTATTAGTTCAATTCTATGCTGTTTCGGGAACTGACGGTTAATGATGATTTTCGTGAGTTAGCCTGCTTCACAACACAGCTTCTGTATAATCCTGAGTAACTCTGACGAAAACCGCGCGACATACTCGTACATTGTAGAAATTGTATGATACACTAGCCAATGGAAAGACTTCCGTATTCGTGTGTTTACTACAGCCTTAGACAGGCAAAATGGCCAGTCCTCATTTGTGCAACCGAGTGAAGGATGCAAATTAATTACATAAGTAGGAAAGAAGTACCACTTGGAAGAGGTGTCTAATTCTACAACAGGAATGTTACTTTAGAGGTAGGTGTAAAAACTTCCATGAAAAGTAGTTTATTAAGAGAAATATATTGAATGGAAAGGCTTCGACACATAGGGTTAGTCCCTAATTTAGGTATTTAAAATATGCATAGAATAAAATGCACTCAGGAGACTAAAAGATTTTTAGCTAGGAAGACAAAAATTAATTCAGGGTATAATTTAAGCCTTAGATGAATAAAATCGCTCCAGAAATAAGAAAGATAAGGGGGGAAACTAGTTTTTCATAATTGAACAGAGAGACAAAATATGCCTCATTTTAGGATTCGCAATACCCCGTTAGTCCCCTGCTTTCCGATACGCCGGATGTGCTAGTATAAATATACCTTGCCCTTGCTAAATTGGGGCCATAAGATTTGAAAAACACAGCGAGCAGAAAGAAGCGGTAACTTGTAAATGAAGACTGCCTTTGCCAGTTGTACCTGAGAGCAGATCAAGTTTGCCATTAACAGCTCACCTGTGTGTGCCTGAGGGTAATATATATATATATATATATATATATATATATATATATATATATATATATATATATATATATATATATATATATATATATATTTTATATATGATATATACATACATACATACATACATACATACATACATACATACATACATACATACATACATACATACATACATACATACATACATACATACATACATACATACATATATATATATATATATATATATATATATATATATATATATATATATATATATATATATATATATATATATATATATGTGTGTATATAATTATATGATTTACTATTGATTCACTACAGTGAGTTGGTAAGTGTGCAGACGTGTTTCTGCAACCATTGTGTAATTTCTGAAGGACTTACCCGCCTGCGTACATTCAAATTAAATTGAGAATGATAGCAGAATTGTGTCTGTAGGTTTGGAAAAGCTTTTAAAGAAATATTTCTTGAGGAAATGGGACACATGCCTGGAATATGAGAAAGAAGGACAGAAATTGTTTAATGTATGGATCAAGGTATTACTTAGTATTTTATACTAGACCAAATCATTGTATGGAGGCGGATCATGGACAGATGAATCTAACTAACGTTTTAAAAGGAAAGTGTAGTCACGGTGAACTGGATGTGGGTAGAGCTAATATATATTGTCCTGTGCATTAGCTAGCACATTATCTGACACTGTCTATCGTCCCCATCTTGTGTAATAATGGAACAGTGATGGACCATATAAAGTAACGTTTATTGTTGTTTCAGGTTCTATCCTGACAACTACAAAACAAAAACTTTATAGAGTCCTCCACCTCTGCTGGACTCTGTGGTGCAAGTGCCCTTGTGGTTAACAGGGCCAGATACCCAGCTTCCACCGCCTGGAGAAATTCAAAATACGTGTTCGTCCATGGCAGGAGAGTGACAGATCTCTAAACACAAGATAAGTGGCAAAACAAAGCCACTAGTCAGCGTATCCAGATTATACCCCTATACTAAAAGACAAGATGCAAATAAGCATACAGTGAATGATGAAAAGTGTGGACATAAATTTACCTAGTACTAGCTTCACTGCCAAGTAATAGTGACATAACTTATTAGTATCACATCAACGTTCTTCCCAAGAAGATAATTACCAAAAGTAATAACCTTCAACAAAGTGAATGATTTTTGAGATTAATTATTATTTTTCAATGTTTATTGATTTCACGATGTAAATACATTTGATTTCATTTAAAACTTTCCTAACCGAAAAGAGAAACGGTATAGGTTAAATAAATTGTAAATATTTATCAGCAGTCTTACTTACTTATTAAAGTTGAGTTTATGTTATTGTTGATAAATAATTTTGTTAATATCCCCTAGCAGAGTCAACAATAATAATAATATAATAATCAAGGGAGGATCTTGAGAGGGAGCCCATAGGGATCCAGGATAATACACTAACATCATACCTTGAAACTTATACAGCTTGACCCTACCTTTGATATCCATACACCCTTACTCTTTTCAGAGAAGGGGGTATTACTTATAAGACCAGACTCTTATCTGGCACTATCCTGATATCACCTGATACAACTTTGTGTCCAGGATATATTATACTTTCAATAACATCAACCCTCTCGCTACAATGATGATGATGATGACAGAGTACGTGAGACACATTCTGGCTATGAGCGAGTGAATCGCCATTGTACAGTATTTTCAAACAAGAATTATCAGGCAGATCTCCGTGTCTCCAGCTGTTCAACTTTCACCTTCTGCCGCTCACATTTAAAAAACAGGAAACTATTTTTTTGTAACCGAAATAATTTTTTATGTTTCCGCCACAAGAGCTCGCTCGTCAAAAAATCTTCGTGCTAGAGGTGTAGTGATGTCTGATGTGAAGTCGTGTGTAAGATCACATAATGTGTAGGTTCAAATATTGTAATGTGAATACTAAAATAATGTAGTCACCTTCATCGTCTTCATCTTCATTATCGTTTTTCTTTGCGCTGCTTACGGATCATGGAACCAGAGCTGCAGGAGGTTCCCTTACAGGAAACCTGCTCCCCTTCCTCCCTGCTGTTACCTTCCCTAACTCACAATCAGACTCAGGTACCCATTTTCAGATGGATAGACATGAGCGTGGCGCTACCAATGTTCGAACCCTTAACTCGACAACTTTGTCGCGAGAGGCAAGCGCTCTAACTGCTTCGCTAATTGGACGCTCATTTGTGAAGAGTATGACCCTAGAATGATATATCAGTAATTAAGGTCCCCCAAACTGCAAATCCGATACTGGCCGGGAGGAATGCTGTAATACCGCTAATGTCGCAGAAGAAAAAGAAAATTATGCAGGTCAGAACATTAAGCAAGAGAAATGCCTCTTTACCTTATTATGTGATAGGTCAAGGTCGCAAATCTTGGCACTAATAATTTCGTCTGCAGCTTGCCAAGGTAGAATATAAGTGCGCCAGATTTGTTAATTGTTTGTGACTTCCTGTCAGCTTCAGGGTATCTGTCTGTCTATCTATCTATCTATCTATCTATCTATCTATCTATCTATCTATCTATCTATCTATCTATCTATCTATCTATCTATCTATCTATCTATCTATCTATCTATCTATCTATCTATCTGTCTGTTTGTCTGTCTGTCTGTCTACCTTCCTACCTATCTACTTACCAAAATCTATCTATCTATCTATCTATCTATCTATCTATCTATCTATCTATCTATCTATCTATCTATCTATCTATCTATCTATCTATCTATCTATCTATCTATCTATCTATCTGTGTGTGCGTATGTATAAGACGACTAATATTAACATAAACATATGAGAATGAATGGACACAGTATAAAAGATGAGGGAAAGGAATGGCATGAGGTTAGACCTGCCTGCGTGCCCAAAGTCTCCGCCCTTTGATCATAAAGTTCGTTCGTTCGTTCTGTTACAGCCTTTTGAGTCATTCCCAAGGAACACATTTATATTTGATTAATCAAATGCTGTACTTTCGTGATTCTTATTTTGTTTTGTGAAAAGAGTGAACGAGCTATGAAGACAGAGGGTTATCCCTTTATTTGGAAACACTTTGCATTCATCCCTTTTTCGTTGTTTTCCCTTCCTAATTACAATTTAAAAAAAAAGAAATAATCATCCAAAATTATGAATGAAAATATATGATATGAAAAAGAAATACCAGCACTCGTAATATAATCAGTATGTTTACATAAGAAATGTTTAAAAATATACACAATTACAACATTTAATTAATAAGTGCCTAGCGGGGAATAAATGATTAAGAAGGATCTTCCCAGTGAGTAATTAGCAGCAACTGAAAATATTATTTATAGACTCCGGATATCCTAATTATGACCCATCAAGAATTGAACAATTTAAACCACAAAAAACTTCAACAAACATGGACAAATCAATTAGGGAAAATAAAACACAGCCATCCAAGGCAGGGGAAGGTCCCTCTCACAGGGAGGCGTATGATGCAACACAGAGAAAGCCGAAAGGAGTCTGTGTTACTGACTAACCTTCTTTCTTCTAGGAGAACTTCCAGATTTGGCACCTGGAATGTTCGGACATTAAACGAACAAGGGAAAGTGGCACAAGTAGCAGCAGAAATGAGGGAATATAAAATCGAGGTTCTGGGACTGTGTGAAACAAAGTGGAAGGGGGTAGACAAGAAGAAACGCATCACAGGTGAATTAGTGCTGTCCTCAGGACATGAAGACGAAAGTTCACACCACAGTGAAGGGGTAGCTCTTATGTTATCTAAAGAAACACAGAAAGCACTCATTGAATGGGAAGCCGTTGGACCCAGAATAATAACAGCTACTTTTAAAACAGCTAAAAAGAAAATAAATGTAAATGTCACCCAATGTTATGCACCAACTAATGACAAAGAAGAGTCTGTGAAAGAAGCATTTTATACTAGACTACAGGAAATTATGGAAAAGTAAAAAGAAGAGACATCACAATTTTGATGGGTGACATGAATGCAAAGGTAGGTACAGTCAACACCGGCTTTGAAGATATCATGGGAAAACATGGGCTAGGAATAATGAATAAAAATAGGGAACTATTCTCAAACTTCTGTGCTTCAAATCAACTGGCTTTAGGAGGAAGCATGTTTCCACATAAGAGAATACACAAGGCAACATGGATATTACCAGACCACAGAACAGAAAATCAGATTGATCATATATGCATAAACAAGAAGTTTAGATCATCATTGCAGGATGTAAAGGTATATAGAGGAGCAGATGTGGCATCAAATCACCACCTTCTGATAGCCAAAGTAAAAATGAAACTCAAGAGATATGCAACAATGCAAAATTATAAACAACAATTTAATGTAGAACATCTAAGAAACAAGAGACAAATTTGAGGTCACAATATCAAACAAATTCCAAGTGCTCCAAAAAGCTGGAAGATGTAGAGAATACAGAAGACTACTGGCAGCAAAACAAAACGGTATGGCATGAGACATGTGAAGAAATACTGGGGAAAAGGGAACGACAACAAAAAGCATGGATAACAACAGAAACCATCAATAAGATAAAAGACAGGAAAAACAAGAAAGCAGATTTAAACTCAAGCAAAACCAGAAGTTCCAAAGCCACGGCTCAAGAAGTGTACACAGAAGCAAACAAAGAAGTAAAAAGAAGTATCAAAAGAGACAAGAGTATATCTGCCTTATCCACATCTAGTGCCCCCACTATGGGTGCTCTTGATGCTAGTCTGTCAGCTCTTTCATTAACACATACCCCAGCATGACCAGGACAGTGTAACTGATGGAGTTGTCCGTGTTCAATGAAGATAGTCGTTAAAAAACCAAAAACCAAACTAAAACCATTTTTACCCTCCAATAAAGCAGTCCTAAAAGTGCCTTCAGATTTTTTAAATTCTTAGCTTCAGGAGTCAGTAGTTAATAGTAACATTGCTGTCACTAATGACACAACTAGATACATGCACATACACACACAGATGAAGCAATTACATATAGAAAATTAATTTATAACATTTAAATGTAAATGCTCATAAAAACATCCCTTTAGCTAAAACATGAGATTTGTAAGTTCAGTCCATTTTCAAGCTGTCATGACTTTGAATTATGAATGTAGTGAAATTTTCAGTTTCACAGATCTCGGTAATGCATTCCATGATAAAGCACCTGCATAACTAAAGTAACTATAAAAGAAGTAATCATTGAAGGACACTGAGCTGATTTGCGTATGTTTGTTGACGGTCTATAATCCATGAAGGGCTGAAGGTTGTAATGAATATTCATTAAATTAAAAATTAAAAATAACAACACCTTGTTCAATTCTTCATTCATTCATAACCCTCCACTCCCAAATGAGCATAGGCCTTCAACAAAAACATGCCAAGTCCTCCTGTCACGTGCCATCATCTCAAGTTCTTTCCACGTTCTCCTTATAATTTTCACCTCTGTTTACAGCTCTCTTCTCCATGTGCTTCTTGGTCTACCTCTGCTTCTCTTGCCCTGGGGGTTCCAGAACAAGGACTGCCTTGTAATGCTATCAACAGGTTTCCTCAGTGTGTGTCCTATCCATCGCCATCGTCTTCTTCTCATCTCTTGTTCCACTGGCACTTGTCTAGTTCTTGTCATCAGTTCCACGTTGGTAACCTTGTCATACCATTTTAATCCCTCTATTTTACGCAAGCACCCATTTATGAAAGTCTGTAGCTTTTTGGTAGTTGTCTTTGTTGTTCTCCATGTCTCAGAGCCATACAAAAGGACTGACTTCACATTTGAGTTGAAGATTCTTATTTTCGTGTTGGATCCGATTTCTCTTGATCTCCATATATTTCCCAATGCAATGAAAGCTCCTCTTGCTTTTTGTATTCTTATTTTGATATCACTGTCTGTCCCTCCAACTTTGTCTATATTGCTGCCAAGATATGTGTACGATTCTACATCTTGTATTGGTGCTTCTTTAAGTTCATCCCTGTTATCATTAGCTGCATTTATTCTCATTATCTTTGTCTTTTCCCTGTGTATTTTCAGACCCAGTTGCTGTGACCTCTCATCGAGTGTTTTCAATTTGTCCTGCATCTGATTACGGTTATGGGACAGAAGACCCAAGTCATTAGCAAAATCCAGATCATCCAACTGCTTAGTCAGAGTCCACTGCATTCCATTTCTGTTGTGTGTTGTCGATGTTCTCATAACCCAGTCTATTGCTAGTAAGAAAAGAAACGGAGACAAGAGGCATCCCTGTCGCACTCCTGTTCTTATCCCAAACGGTTCTGTAGCTGTCCTTCATGAAGAACTCTGCATGTCATGTCTTCATATGTTTTCTTTATTAAATTAATGATTTTCAGGAGAACTCCATAATGCCTCATCAATTTCCAAAGGGATTCTCTGTCTACACTGTCGAATGCCTTTTCGTAGTCCACAATGTATAGTGGTGAATTCCATTCCAGACTTTGTTCAACTATTATTCTCCAAGTGGCTATCTGGTCTGTACAGGATCTGTTTTGTCGAAAATCTGCTTTTTCATCTCTCAGTTTCTTATCTATGGACTCTTTTAATCTCTCGAGGATTATCCTGTTTAATACTTTTCCTGGCACTGATAGTAACATTATTCCTCTATAATTTGTGCGCTCTTATAAATTTCCCTTCTTAGGCAACTTAACCAGATATCCTTCCTTCCATTCTGCTGGTATCTCTTCCTTTTCCCAGACTTTACCAAGTAGTTTATATAACATCTCTGTAGCCGTGTCAATATCTGCTTTGAAGGCCTCTGCTGGAATACCATCTTGTCCAGCCGCTTTTCCATCTCTTAGAAGCTGTATGGCTTCCTTCGTTGGTCTTTCACAGTTAATTTGTAGCTCTTCTTCTGCTGGCTGGGTGTCCGGCGGGTTTTGTGGAGCTGGTCTATTGAGAAGGTCCCCAAAATATTCTGTCCACCTCTTAATTTGCTCTTGTATATTGCTGAGCAGTTTTCCATTCTTGTCTTTTATGAGGCAACTTGTTTGCTTGTATTTCCCTGTTAGCTTCTTTGTGCTGTTATTCAGTTCTCTCATATTTCCTTTGGCTGCAGCATCTTCTGCCTCTCTTGCCAACTCCTCAATATACTTCCTCTTGTCTCTTTTGATTCTTCTTTTTACTTCTTTGTTTGCTTCTGTGTACACTTCTTGAGCCTTGGCTTTGGAACTTTTGGTTTTGCTTGTGTTTAAATCTGCTTTCTTGTTTTTTCTTCCTTTTATCTTATTGATGGTTTCTGTTGTTATCCATGCTTTTTGTTGTCGTTCCCTTTTCCCCAGTGTTTTTTTTCACTTTGGGAGAACCTAGAACCACAGTATTTTAGTTTTACATATTTGGAAAGACCCATTGGATGGCGGGGAGTGCACAGTATGCCACGCACTTCTTTTTCACAGCTTGAGACCAGATGTGATGATCCATTAAATGATAACCAAGCTTGAGAAACTGGAGCTCATGACCATCTCAATGCGTTTCGGGATTGCAGAAAAGCACAGGAAAAGCCTAGATCTACAGTGTAGATAATACAAAGGAGTTTTCAACTTGGTATTGGTTGAAAAAAAAGCGAGAAGCTCAGCAGCCCTTTTTAAACAACAACAACAAGAACTGTTGAGGTTTCCGAAGTAATTTGTTTGACAAGGTGAGGCAGTCAGTCCCACGCACAATCTCATATTATTTGCTTTTTACGGCTGTTGCGCACAGATTCTTTTGTGTGGTAGTCTGTGACGCACAGATTACTGTTGGTAGGCATACAAATGTAAAGTATAACTATTTGTCTGATGAAAAGTATTTTATTTGAGAATCAATGATCCTTAGTCTAAGGGACAGAACCCTGATTGATCGATGTTATATTCGGTTATATGGGTTATCTGTTCTTGTGTCTCAATTTGGCGTATGAATACTAGTTTTACGTCATTTTGCGTCTGGTATGGCCAGAAACAGATTGGTCTTGCTTAAAATGTTTATGGCCCGAATTTATATTTATTCCTTGACTATTTAAGGTGATTCGGTCTTATATCTTTGTATCTTTGTATTTCTATGTCGGTCTATTTTTTGAGCTGAACTCTGGGGTCAAAGGCATTTTCTGCGCATGCGTCGATTTGGGGTGTCGACAGAGAAGCTGCTGTCATGTCATCGCTACTATGGGCTGGTCGACTAGGATGTCTGAAGATTGATCTCTGTGATTTATTCTAGGAAGGAGATTGTTTCTCTGTATGACTGTAGTATCAGAGATTCTCCTAATGTTCATTATTAACGCCAAGGAATGGCGTGCGTTATTCGCTTGTGTGTGTTTTCCTAAAGCCAGGTAAAACCAAAACCTTTTTGCTGAACTTTTTTGCTAAGCCTAGATGGGAGACGTATTATCGTACATCTAGGATTGTTGACTACAGATGAAGATGACGTGTTATCTAGCAGCACTAGATTACTTGATGTAACCAGCCTTATTGATAGCAGAAATGTATAGAAGCCCAATGAGGACTTTATGGATGAATAACGCATTAATTCTGCTTCATAATTTATCATCCTGGGTGAGCGAAGCTCACGGAGGAGAGCCATTTTGGTATCCCGCCATTGTAAGCGGATCATCGTCGGAGAACAGAAAAGGTCCTATTATCTGATGATGGTACAGAGATCTATATATTATGAAAACCCACTACTGTGGTTTAACATTGTTGCTATAAACATTTGATGAATTTACGGCTTGAGAAACTTAGACAGGAGAAGGTTCTGACAGTGAACCATTGTTGATGATTATGTATCCACCTTAACTGACGCCATTAGTCAGTCGAAGCATGAGACGATAGACAACCAGAATATTGAGTGCTAGCCTACTATCGTTCCATTATATTTACATGCCACATAAATGCACATCTGATATTGTCACCCATTTTTTTCAAGTATACGATGATTTTTTGCCAACCTGTTCAAGTGACTGTAATCGTGATGTCGAAGTGTACGTCCATTATTAAATGTAGGAAACGTCATCAGCAGTCTACCCTTTATTGACTTCTAACTATGATTGAGTGAGTGACTTGTCAACTCAACAGAACTGTACACACATTCGCGTCCTTTACATCTACATTCTCACTCGATGTCAGCACTGTGTCGGAACGAGTTGACCATTCATTTATGTGTCCAGTATAACCTTATGAAAGCAGTAACATCACAACAAAAACACATTATCAACGGCATGCCTGGAGAAACAGTGGAGCCGCGGTAGCGCGGTGGTTAGTGCACAGACTTCTTAGCTTGGTGGTCTATGGTTCGATCCCCAGATGAGGTGGGATTATTTAGACCGCAAACGGCTCCGGGGTCGACCTAGCCTCGTGAACTGGGTACCAGAGCAACTCTGGGAAGGTCAAGGCGGCCGGCGCGATGCTGACCACATCACCCCTAGTGTGCCGATGGTCAAGAAAATATGGGCCTAACACAATATTCCCAATATACCTCAATAGGCGTGTAACGGCGGGATTCTGGGGGAACAGTAGTTCAGTTCTTGAATTCTTAAGTCAGAGACCCTCAGGAACTACATAGGGCACACGTGCACACTCTTTTCGCTCCTTACGTAGCCTGGAGCCATCAATGTACCTGATCCCTTTACGAGAAGCCTGCATAGAAGCACATTCTCCAGTAGTTTCTGTAGCAATCTGTCTTCCATGTTGAGTTTAGCAGCCTCATGCACAACGTCATGTTAGTTGTATTGCACGATGTATGTCATATATATGATTGACAATGTGTGAATATAAATATATATATATATATATATATATATATATATATATATATATATATATATATATATATATGTATGTGTGTGTGTGTGTGTGTGTGTGTGTGTTTACGATCATATTCATCCCCCATATTACTAATAGTTCAAGTGAAACTACCTGCAACAAACAGTGGAAAAAATCCGTCCACCATTTCGGGAAATTACGGACAAAGCGCGCATTGCACCGTGAAAGCTAAATTCATTGACCACCCATTACAAGGACACGGATTCCTTTCAATGTTAGTGGTGCATTGACTATTGACAATTGACCACCCATTACAAGAACACGGATTGCTTTCAATTTTAATGGTACATCGATCGTTGACAATTGACCATCCATTCCAAGAACACGAATTCCTTTTAATGTTAGTGGTGCATTGACCATTGAAAATTGACCACCCATTACAAGAACACGGATTGCTTTCAATGTTAATGGTGCATCGATCGTTGACAATTGACCACCCGTTCCAAGAACACGGATTCCTTTCAATGTTAGTGGTGCATTGACCATTGACAATTTACCACTCATTACAAGAACAGGGATTCCTTTCAATGTCAGTGGTGCATTGATCATTGGCAATTGACCACCCATTACAAGAACACGGATTCCTTTCAATGTTAATGGTGCATTGACCATTGGCAATTGACCACTTATTACAAAAACACGGATTCCTTTTAATGTTAATGGCGCATTCATCATTGAAAATTGACCACCCATTACAAGAACACGGATTCCTTTCAATGTTAGGTGTGCAATGACCATTGACAATTGACCACCCATTACAACAAGACGGATTCCTTTCAATGTTAATGGAGCATTGATCATTGACAATTGACCAACCATTACAAGAACAGACTGGAGCGTGATGTCACAGTGTTTCGAACCTAGTGCCTGTGCCTCGAGAGGTCAACACTTTAAACACTGTGCCAGTCGGACGCTCGAAGTGTAATGCAAAGGAATGAAATAACCACAAGAGAATTAGTGCTGTAATTAGGACATGCATCAGAAACAGCTCTACATAATTATATCCCCTTCATGTTTTGGTGGCTTACTTGCTAGTATATATATATATGTATGTACACACATACACGTGTACACATACATATATTTATCTTCTCTTCTTCTTATTTGGTCCTTGACCAAAGATGATGGTGTTCGGTAAGAAAATTTGAAGAATTCTCCTCTGTAAGGTTGTGTGAAAAGAGGACACTTTGGCCATTTCTGTTACTCTCCAGCGTTCTGCACCGTACAGATTTATACAAATTAAGCAGCTCTCATATATTTTTAATTTAGTGTTTGTATTATATATTTATATATTGTATATAGTGTTTGTATATATTAATCTATACACACACAAACATACGAATGTATACATAATAATCATGCCAGTTTTTCACAAACGCTTCTGAAGTGACTATCTCAAGTCTCAGAAAATTATTGCTCGAACCAGGCCTTTTTTTCTCTCGTTGTTTTTGCCTGCTTATTTTTCCAAAAACTGCACGACTTAAAATAAGAAGCAGGTTGTGCGCTGTACATGCGTCACTGCTACACCTTGCTACAGATAATAAACGCTAATCCGTTAGTTCTGTAGCATTCTATCAGAAAGGTGTTTTTCCTTGTTTGCAAAGGTGAGCATACTATCTCTTCATATACGTCCTTCTTGCCTTCCTCTTTTCTCATGTTTCTCCTTCTCCACCCCACCTGGGTATCCAACGCGTGCAGCAAGCAATACGTTAATATTTACCGCCAAACTTAAGACAGCTGATGTTTCTTGTGGTCTTGTTGTAATTTTCTTGTACAAAAAAAAAAAATTTTTTTTAAAGAAACAAGAGTAACCATGGGGTTTTTTTTCTTTCTTTTAAGAGCAATGTTTCTTTGCCTGGAATTAATAAACTTCACGTTCGTATTTATATTTAAAACAAATCTAGTCGGATCAAGGTCACCTTTCTCTTCACTGACTTTCCTTTGTACCTTCTTCTGTTCTTCAGCATTCCTGTGTTTATTTTTGAAATCGTTTGCATGTGATCTGATGTAAAAATATCACTTCTTTGCTCGCTACTTAGAACTTCTTCGCCCGTTTTATGGATAGGGTGTTGTATTTTCTCTAGTCAGTGCCTATTGTTAACTAAACTATTTAATAAAGCCTTGAATAATTTTTTAATAACCGTAGAAATAAAATAAACAAAAATTAAAAAGAACTTTTATTACACGTCTGTATTTCGTCAAAATTGTCCTGTGGCTTATGAACAATACTTGTCATTTAAAACCTTTTCTCACTTCCTTCGCTTCACTAATGTTATTTCTCTCTCCCTCCTTCGCTTCACTAATGTTATTTCTCTCTCCCTTCCCTCGCTTCACTAATGTTATTTCTCTCTCCCTTCCCTCGCTTCACTAATGTTATTTCTCTCTCCCTTCCCTCGCTTCACTAATGTTATGCCTTCTCACTTCCCTCGTTTCCCTATTGTTAAGTTTTCTGCTTTCTCTCGCTTCTTGACTGATATATATTTGTTTCTCCCTTTCAACACTTCTCTAATGTAATCTTTTTCTCCCAACCCTCACTTCTCTAATGTAATCTTTTTCTCTCGACCCTCACTTCTCTAATGCTATTTATTTCTTCCTTCCCTCACTTCTCTAATGTAATCTGTTTCTATTGATCATGGCCGTACGGTCCCTCGTGTCTTGAATCAGCTGTGTTTCTTCAATCTCTTTGTTAAGGTTTCTCTCTCTCGTTTCTCCATTATCTTCTTTCTGAGTTGAATTTACTTTTTTGTACTAGATTTTCTATATTGACTCTTTCCACGACTTAGTCCAGAGAACTTTCTAATAGATCATCAATCAATACCCTTTAGCTCCTCAAGGAGCACAGGCTTTTAACAAACACATGCACCATCAGCTCAAGCACTTGTCTTCATCATTTTAAGTTCTTTCTCCAGTTCTCTTCTCCGTGTGTGTGTTGTTGTTTTTTTTTTGGGGGGGGGGGGGGGGGGGGAGGGAGGATCTACCTTTGCTATCTTACCCTGGGGAATCCAGAAAAGGGCTGCCGGGTAATGCTATCAACAGATTTTCTCAAAGTGTCTGCAATCCATCACCAGCGTCCTCTTCTCATTGCTTGTTCCACTGGCACGACTGTCGAGTTCTGGTCATCAGTTCCCCATTGACGACCTTGTCACACCATTTCCATCTTTCTACTCTACGCAAGCACCCATTTATATGTTTTTGTTAGTTGTTGTTTTTGTTGCTCTCCCCGCTTCAGCGCCATACAACTGGACTGTCCAGTTCTCATTCCCATGTGCATTGTTGTTAATCTTTCACCTTGGGGCTTCTAGAACAAGAACGGCCTTGTAATGCTGTCAATAGCTTTCCTCATTGTGTGTCCTATCCATGGCCAGGGTCTTCTTCTCACCTCCTGTTCTACTGGCATCAGTCCGGTTCCTGTCATCATTTCCACATTGGTGGAACATCCTATTGCTCACTTAATTCTACCGAGAGGGGTCGGAGTGGCTTAGAGGTATGGCGTCCGCCTCTAATTCTAGAGGTATCGGATTCGATTCCCAGTTGAGGGAATATAATTTATGGAAGTTTCTTTTCAGAACCAGTGGTCTTAATGATGTCATACTCCCCCCTGGTCTCCTGGGTAGTGAGATCGGATGCCTAGCCTTCTCGGATAAGGGCGAAAAAATAGGAGGTCCCGTGTGCAAGTTGCGCACGTTAAAAGTAAGCTGTAAGGCCACTGCCCTGGCAAAATTAAAAAAAAAAAATTAGAAACCTACCCATCACAAAAATAGTTATATAAAGTATGATTCCTATATTCACATACTAGGATTCTCGCTGGTGCTACGGAGTTCGTGCATTGTGCTGAGATCCTCCTTGTGTGATCTGAGGGAGGAGATCGGAGCACTGATGGAGTTGTCCGTGTGCAATGAAGATAGTCCCTGGCACGTCTTAACTAGGACGTTTAGTATCAGAGAATCGTACTGAGCTAATCAGACTACTAGCTGCGCCATGCGCAGAGAACATGAAGTGCCACCTATACAGAAGTCTGGCTTTCCTATGCGCAGCTAATGGGAAATGCCACAGACAAATGATAGCATATGCGATGCTCATAAAAAGTATAAAACAAACTAAAATTGCTATGAATGTGGCGGAAATAGATAACAAAGAAATAAGTTTGAAAGAAAAGGATAAAGTAAAAAATATAGATTGCTACTCAAAAAATTCAAAATTAGGGGAATATTGACTGTGAAGCGAACGAAAAATTATGCACGCATGAAGCGGTGACGACTTCTTTATTTTTTTATCTTTTATTCTTTAGTGCACTGTTGCCATGAAGAGTAGTGGAGAGTCAAATGTGTGGCACTGGCTACTATCGGCTGTTGTTGTTGAGGATGTATGTGATGTTGTTAATCAATTGTTCTCTTGGCCATTTTCCATGCCCTGAAACTATATATTCTCCTGTTGTAGGCAGTAATGGTAATTTATAGGGCTCCACTCTCATGAGATGGCCAACACATTTGACTTTCTGCTTCTCTATATACTTGGTGCATGATCAGTCCTTTTATGCTCTGACTTAGACTCCTTAGCAATAGAATAACCATTGTCGGCTTACTAGGCCACTCACAGCAGTGCCATAGCTCCATCAGCCATCGACTTTTCAGAGTGACCCCGGCCGGAATTCATGGCTACATTTACTGTCCTGTGACATAACACACACAATCTTCACAAGAGCCCAGGAATCACTTACTTCATCCTGTTACCTTCTCCTAGGACAGGGGTCGGGAACCTTTCCGTGAAAAAGAGCCAAATATTTAATTTTGTCTCCATTTTAACAAATTGAAGAGCCGCATGAAAAAAATCACATGCTATCCCTCATTTCCTAAGAGTTAAGTAGTAGATGTGATAAAGTACATTGATACAGCGATAAAAGTATTATTTATAAGTATAAAAGCCCAATTTATATCAGTAGAAACACTATAGTATATTTGCAACGCGCCGTTTTCCCCCGCCAGTCAACGCATTGATTTTAGCAAGACAGAACGTAATGTATAAGGGTACCGTGACCTTGGATTATAGATAACATTTTGACAGTATTAGCCTTATTTCGGACCAACATAGGAGATAGGAAAATCTATTTTTAGACTGCGCCTATTGACACTAGAGGTTGAAACACGCAAATTGTTGGCAAAGAAAGCCACGGCACTAATAATTGTTCGTTATATTGGTAGCAGAGGTTTAAAAATATCACGCCATGCCAACTCTTCTTCTACTATAAGGCACACAGTGGGAATACATAAACACACACGCCTTACTCTGTCTGCAAATTAGTACATTTTATGACGTCACCAACTTGTTGTTGCTGCAGTTTGAACTAAGCGCGAATGGAAAAGAGGTGGCATGTTTAGGAGATAATGGAAATTGATATGGAAAATTTATGAAATTCTTTATTAATAGGCTTAGGGCCATAAAAGTTAGCTAGTTTAAGAGCTTGTCTTCTCCTGATAAATAATATGCCTTAAAATATAAGGTCCGACAGATAACACGAAAGATATTGACAAAATACTGTATTGGTCGGTACAGACAGGCAGACGGACTGATCGTCTTTGCATTTGCTAACGGTGATTTTTTGGACGCGTTAGAGGAAATGAGTCAAGCCATAGTACATGTAATTCTATTGAAGGAGGGGTAGACAAGGGGGAAAGAAATTATGGGATGGCCCAAAACTAAAAATATATTTTGACCGTGGAAATTTGGAAGTGAGTGAGAGGCAGACTTGTTATGTCAAAAATCAAGACTGTTTTTAGCTTTTAATGCCAAAATGAGACAGACCGACAGACAGAGGTACGCCTTTTATTGTGTACTTTTGGCATTCTTTGGGAAATTTTGGCTTTATTTTCAAAAATTTGAAATTGAAAGTTAAATAGTTCGACCTCATTGGCCAACGCATTTTATATCAATAAAAACTTAGATAGGAGGGACTCCATTTGTTTAGAAACTGTCCAAGTGTCAGGACGATAGATGAGTGTGAAGTTTGAATATATACTAAAGCAAATATTGTAATAAGATTTCATAGTCACACAAGCAGCAGCAGCAGTGCTGAATCAGTGCCAATCGTCATTCCTGTGTTTTATTTCTTGATCTGTGGTAAGACTGAAATTATTAACAATTATTATATTATTAATTGTGTTGTTTGACTTGGGTAATGAAGATATTTTACGACAGTAAGTACATAAGTCACGAGTAGACTTATGCAAAGCCTACTTGTTGCTCCACCATATTGTATTATCAAACTACCAGAGAGGTAGAACCAAACGACTTTGTACATTATCATCGGGGATCATAACACCTATCCTATTTTATGGAAAAGATCATGGATATTTGTAGAGATGTTGTAGCCAGTAGAGGAGAGGAAATGAAAAACTGGTACAAACTGTTACATTATTGAGGTGGAGGTGCTGGGTCGGTCAGACAGATCTGACCCTAGTCTTTACTTTTGCATGTATTATAACTTGTGTATTTAAGGGACTTGATGTTTTGTTGAGACAAGCCTTAATCTTCATGTTACATGGTTTGTACTGGCACTACGCTAGTGCCAGCTTCCTGTATATTTTCAACTGATTGATAGTGGAGGTGGCTGTCGCAGTACTAGCGCCACACCACTGGAGCTGAAGCTTTGTGGTCAGTTCCTACTAAGAGTATCTCAGAAAGATCGAGACAGTGGCTGTCGACAGAAAAGACAACACTCAACTACAAGTCACTGGGCCAGTTAAGTACATAAAACTGGGCCGGAACTCTTCATCAACGCACTTCTTTGATATAAAATAAACTGTTTAACATACCGATAAAGTGTTCCCAATTAAAGTGCAGACTATAAATAAAAGTCTTGAAAAGAAAGATAGGGTGTGATGTACACATCCCGACCCGTACTCCTGTAACAGTGTAGTGAGATTAATTTAAATCAACACCATTAAGTAAAATTCGTATAACGTGTATGGACAGATGGTCCTTTTTAGTTAAGTAAAATTTCCTATATATATATATGTATATATTCACACATTGATTACATTTTCAGTTGACAGTCCTGAACAAAAGAATATCTAGTTCAGGACAAAATAAAATTGTAAAAAAATGTTATCATCACAAAAATTTAAAAACACTGTGTTAGTTGAGTTGATCATAGAGATTAATAGTTGTTTATATGTGTGTTTGTGGGTTTAATTAACATCACACCACATTTGCAATACCCTAGACAATTTAGACGTAGCTATTAGACATACTAGTCAAGAATAGGTCTGAGTGAGATCGTAAGGTGGTAGCAGAAAGGTATCCTGAAAACTCACTCTAACCTTAGATATTCAGGGACCTTCACAGCTGACCTCACTCAGTACAATAGGAAATACTAGAACAACAATCACAACACCAAAACTACTACATATATTGGTAGGCTCGTCTGGGATCTGAATTTTCATTTAATAATGGGTAGCTTGCTCTCGGGATTTAAAATTAACATTTATATATATAGATTCAATATAGAAATATGTATAACTATTGTCCCTTGAGAAAAATAATATTCAATAAAAATAAAAGTAAACCCACTACTTTTGGTGGAATAATAGTTTGATGAACGTGTCACGGCCAGTAGTTAGTTAATAAATTAGTCATTGGTTATACCTTGTTTAATTAAGAGCTTTGAAATTTGCCTTAGAACATTGTTAAAATTGATATTATTGCAGACTTGGCAAAGTTCAGATCTGCTGTTCTGCTGACTGCGCAAGAGATGGGTATGGAGGGACCAGATCTAGTCCATTATGTAACTTCAGAGGTTGGTAAATATATTGCAAGAGAAGATAGTAAGTTAGCAGAAGAAAGAAAGTTACATTTACAAATTGAGGCTGATAAAGAAATTTAAAGGTTGCAGATTGAGGCTGACAAAGAGGCTAGGGCATTTGAGGCGGATAGGGAGGCTGAAATTAAGCGGCTCCAATATGAGGAAAAGAAATTGGAGGCTGAGGAGAAGAAGTTACAGAGGGAGGCGGAGGAGAAGAGATTACAGATGGAGGCTGAGGAGAAGAAGTTACAGATGGAGGCTGATAAGGAGGAGAAGAGATTACAGATGGAGGCTGATAAGGAGGAGAGGAGATTACAAAGGGAACATGAGCTACGACTAAGGGAGTTTGAGTTTCAAAGCCATGCTCCTGAAAATGGTGCCAGCCCTTCTACCTTTGATGCCACTGCTAGTCAGGGAGCCTCAACCTCAGCTATGGGGTTCCATTTAGACCATTTTGTTGAGAGGGAGGATGACATCGAGTCATTCCTCCGTAGATTTGAGGTATTATCCACCATCTATGGGTTAGAGAAAGAAAAGTGGAGTCTGAAGTTATCCCAGGGTCTTAGGGGAACATCTTATGAAGTGTTTGCCAAAATGAGCAAAGACGACCAAGACAATTATGACATGTTGAAGCAGGCTCTTTTGTTAAGGTATGAAAATAATGGAGAATTTTATAGGAAAAAGTTTAGAAATGCCAAGCTAATGTTGGGTGAGACCTATCACCAGTTCTCTGCACGTGTAGAGACTTACTTGGAAAAATGGACTGCTCTGGGGAAAACCCAAGATCTTAAAGAAACGATCCTTATTGAGCATTTAAGAGAGTCCATTGCTCCAGACTTGAGAAAGTTTCTCATGAAACAAGGTGCAGAGAGGTTGGGTGAGTTACTTAATGTTCGCTGAGAGGTACAGGTCAGGCCAGGCAGAAGCAGCTGCGCGCCAAAAGAAGCATGCAGAAAATTTTAAAGGCCCAACATTTAAAACTCTAATATAAATTTGACAACAAGGTAAGCAAAACTTTGACTAAGCTACGAAATGACTATAGAAACTTAAAAAACACATAGTTCAATGACAAAAAAATATGATGAAAGAAAAACTTTTCATCAAGGTAGATTATATTGTAAAGATGTTGTGTAAGAGAGGAAGGACATGACACCAAAGTTTTGTATAAAGTAAGAAACTCCCCTACACTGATTTGCTGCAATGAAGACGGGGGAAAAGGTAGTAAAGGACAACCTACAGGACTGCAGGAACCTTATCACCCCCCAGTTTGTGAGGATGTTATTTGTAATGGGGTCACCATAGGTGCCTTTATGATACAGGTTTGGATTATGATTCAGTTGTGAAGTCTAGCCTAGTGGACCCAAGTCAGTATACCACAGAAACAGTGGAAATACAAGGGGCGACTAAGGACATACCACTCATGACACTTCCCATCGCAAGGATAACGGTGAAAACTCGCTATGTGGAAGGAGAAATCAGAGCAGCAGTGATAGATGAACCAATCTACCCTCTGATATTGGGGTTGTCGTTATGTCTTCTTGGGGAATCCCAAGAGACCTGTGGTCTTGGCAGCAGTCCAGACCGATCACAAGTCCAGAAAGGAAGAAGATGAACCTATAAATACTCATCCAGAGGAGATGAGGAAGGCACAGGCTGAGGATAGGTCACTGAAAGCCGCTTGCTTTAAAAAAATTACTTAACTGCCAACACCTCCATAGCAAAGGGGACTATTAATGAAAGAACAAATTCTATATAGGAGACCCATAATAAATTGTTCATTTCCATTCCCCACTATTACCTTCCCTAGGAACTTTGGGTTCTCTTTCCGGCACTGGTTCAGGTCACCAACATGGTACCAGCATTTTTCACCTCGAACAATCCCCTTCCCATATAGGGGGCACTCAATACCAACAAATTCATAGCCACCTTCTTCACCTCTCACATAACACAAAATAGCCCATCAATACCCTTTACTTCACTGATGATCCTCCCATTCCAAACCCTCCCAATTTAAACCATCCCCCCAATATTTCCCCCCCCAAAATTATTAATCCTATTCACAATATTTCCCACACACTTTCCCCCTCTTCTTCCCCATTAACCCACAAACAATTATTCCCAATAAACATCACTATGCCATCTTCTTCTCCAACTACCCCTCAACCCCACCCATATCCTCTTCCCAACCAACCCCCCCACAAACCCCTTAACTTCAACCCTCCCTCCCACAATCCATCACCCTTCAACATAACCCCATTTTCCCCCCCCTTCCTCTAACCAAACCTTCAAACCCTTCCCTTCCCAAAACAATACTACCTAACACCCCCCCCTTTCCCTTCCTTACTCATCTTAACCCCTTTCCACACCAAACAACATCTCCCTCATTCCATAATCTCCACCCATCACATATTTTCCCCCCACATCCCTCCATCAATAAATCTACTTTTTCCCCCCCCACAACCCCATTCCTCCCCCCCCATAACAAATTTCTTCCACCCTTACCAAACTTCCTCAAATAACCTTCCCCATTCCCTCATTCTTTCTCTTCTCCCCTCCATAACCCCACCACCACCCCCCCACATATCCCTCTCATCCCCACAACATCCCCATTCAATTCTTCCCCATACCCCCATCCACAACACCTCCCCTCCATTAGCCCCCCCCCAATGGCAGTGAGGCCATCAAAACCAACAATCCCTCTCCTTACTATCTACCCCATATGTGAGAATCTCTCCTTAGTGTCAACAACACCATAATTTTGAAAAACACAATACCCTACAAGCACCCAACCCCCAATTCAAATAAATTACCCACTTACCCACAATCCATAATCAACACACAGCCTTATACTACCCATACCCCACAAACACTTCTCACTAAAGCCCTAACTATTTTTCCCTCTACCACATACCCATATCCCCAAGACCAATCCTATAACACATTCCCTCCTTCACCAAACCTTCCCTTCCCACCCAACCATACCAAAAATACTCACTCCCCTTTTCATCCCCCATCCCCACCCCACCACCCCATTAACCCCCCCCCACCCCCCATATCCCCCCCATCCCTAACCCCTACCCTACCTCCATCCCTCCCCCCCCTCTTTCCCCTTAACCCCCCCCCCCCAACATCCATCACCACTTCCTATAACCCTTCCCCCCCTTTTCCCCATCCCAATAATCCCCCACCACTACAACTACTTCCCCCCCTCACATAAATCCCCTCAACACCCTCACTAAATCCCTCATTTTTCTCAAATCTCTCTTTTCATTCAACCAATAATTTC
>JAMPIV010016012.1:0-93882 GCA_024509875.1 Oreohelix idahoensis
CCACCCACCACCCCCACACCCCACCCCCCCACCACCCCCCCCCCTCCAAACCCCCCCCCCCACCCCCCAAAACCCCCCCCCCCCCAACCCCCACCCAACACCCACCTCATGTCATAAACTAAATACCTACAAAAACCACCACCCCACCAAACCCACACCCAAACAAAACACACAAACACAAAACCTACTCCACCACAAAACCACCACACGCAAAACCAACCAAAACAACACCATTAATTCATTGAACCCCGTACCAATACCCCACAAAAACCACATACCCCCATACGTACAAACAACCACCAAATATAACACTCTCCATATACCCCCCAACTCAAACCACACCCTACCAAACACACCCCCCCCACCCAAATAAGATAATAAACCACCACCGGCAATCCCAAGGACAGTACCACATCTACCTCCAAGACCCTGTACTGCCTCTGGCATCACCGAATTGTATATAAACACCTCCAAGTCCCCCTCTCGCCGCAAAAAATTCTCAACCCAAACCCCACTACCAACCACCCCACCCACCAAACACATTAACATACGTACGCCCTCAACCCCTCGTTTCCCCTACTAACCCCCACAAAACCCGCAAAACAAAATAGCTACCACCAATGCCTCACCCCTCCTCCACAAACCCCATTACAGACCATTGGGGTTGGATCACAACCTCTTAATCACGGCTCACAAAATAACTCTCTCAACTCTGCAGATCCTTTTCCACACCAACACCCCGCACCTCACAAACCCAGTTCAAAATCTGCCCCCATTCCAAAACCAACCCACACGCTGGAACACGGTGTCCAATCCCTAGGGTGGCAACAACATCAACCTCCAAACCCCTGATTCCCCATCACTAACTCAAGGGTCCCCAAGCCAACCAGCCCATCCCCGTACTCAAATTTCCCCACTAAAAGCCTCACATTCCTCCCCCTACATAAAAGTGCGGTCCCTCTCCCCATTCAGGGGTCCCCCGCACATGACTCCCCAAACCGAATTAAAAACATAACCCACGCCAAAACCTGACCCCGTCCAAACTCCCACGTTCCCCCACTAGAGACTGAGACATGTGCTACACCCGAGAACTCACTTACCGTCTATTGAAAAGTAGCACATCTATCGCCGAGGGGGGCGACCCCGTGCACTCAGGATAGTAGCGCGATTCGGCAGAATCTTTCATCATAAGGCATCGGGGGGGCCACTCAAAGGGGGTACCTAATTTCTCTACGCTCACTCTCAGGATGTCCCCAACGGACGTCTCCAAACCTTCTCGTGCATCAAGGACGCTTTGCGACCAGTGTAACAACTCTCGATACTCATCAACCGCCAGAACCATCGTCTTAAGAAATAAAACCCTTATCACTTCATAATCACTAACCCGACACCCTTCTCCTAAGCATGGGGGGAGGGTTGTAAGCGGGGGGGGGGGGGGTGGGGCGCCGGTACGAATACTTCTATCCGGATTTTGTGTCCCAAACATACACAAGAAACCACAAGTACGCAAGCTATACATACATTAGCAAGCTGGAGCAAAACGTCATCGATACACCAAGACCTGGACTCTCGCTCCAGTTATTGTCGTGCTCCTTCAAAAATACCCTCACCTAATGCAGCGAACCCACAAAGCATAAGTTAGCAGTGCTTTAATTCACACTAAAAGACGCTCCTAGGGGTGGAAGGGCACTAGGGTATTGGTGTCGACAACTTGCCTCACCACTTGACAAAAGCCCGTGTCCTGGACCCACTCATACCCGTGCAAGAACTGTGGTTAAGGTGTGCGTGACTAGATAATGGCCTTAGCCCGCCCGACGCCATGCCGAGACAAGATTAGCTTCACCTGTCAATTGAGAACTCGCTGGTAAACGTTCTCACAATTCATCTCCCACTAATCGATCTCTCGCAGACCAATACCCAACAAGTGGACAATAGCCCAATGTCGTAAAGACTCCTGTGACCGCCCTCCGATAATCTTACAGTAAAAAATCGTGCATTTGAGCAAAAGCTCGAGCCGGGACCGGTGTGCAAGGTCCTGTCCCCACGAAGATACCCATGCAGTGGTCCCCCGTTCCCCATGGGTATTAGTGCAACTGGAATTGAAGAGAAATTCACCACCAAATGTTTTCAAAGAATCGCCCTTCCAAATACTCCACTCAAGGAACTGGACATCCCAACCAGAGCAAAGTCTTGGGACCCACCACCATACCCTGAAGAACTATGTACAAACTATTCAGGCACCATTTGCTGTTAGGGCAAGATCCCGGCTGTGTCGAACAGGGCCCACACCGCGCAGTCGGAACGGTAGATGGCAATCGCTGCCCACTTTGAAGCTTCCCCCCCCGACGTGACGGTGGTTGAAATTGTTGCGTTTCCTCTAGCCGGATAGCGTTGTGAAGTGTAGGAAAGAGCGAATATATGAAACATGGCCGACCTTAAAAATTTGCATTGGCAGGAAAGAAAATCTAAAGCTACAAGAGCAAGCCTGATTGAAAGATATTTAAAATGTAATAATTCATATACGGAGATAGAATATAGTGATATCCAAAAGGATATTGTTCAAATGTAAGTAGTTTTAAAAGTAATTAATATTTTTCATCGTCATCACATCTGCTAAATGTTAGCTCATAATCTTTAAAAATTTATTACAACTACATACCTAAACGGATTTCGATAAAACATGGATAGAATGAACGCTTCCTATTGGGAAAATGAAAGGATACCTAGGAAGGAAGGAAAGATATAAGTGTGTATTGACAAGAAGAGAAAACAAGTACAGAAAAAGCACAGATCGCCTCAAACCAAGAGATTAAACGAAAATCTAAGCGGACTTCAGACTGTGCTGTCTCGTACGGGAGAGTCGCCCAAATATAAGGACAGAGCGGCCAGTTTAAAAATCACACACACAAAATCCAGACGCCAGAGTGAGAGACTGGAAGACATTATCTGCAAGAAAAGTTTTTTTCACGCTGCATGCAGGGCAGGTATACTTCAGCAAATACAGCCTCACCGTGCGCTTATTAATCCTAGAGGGTATGTAAGTTTATTAAAGATATATGTGTGACTAATATCATTTTATTTCAGATTTTGTTTACGATTTTAATGGAACAGACATAATAAAAAGGGTATACAGGAAGCCAATGACGCTAACGAGAGATAACCTCCACCGGCATTGTCAGTGTCGTGAGTTAGTCTGCTTCACAACACAGCTTCTGTATAATCCTGAGTAACTCTGACGAAAACCGCGCTCCAAACATTGTAGAAATTGTATGATACACTAGCCAATGGAAAGACTTCCGTATCCGTGTTTACTACAGCCTTGGACAGGCAAAATGGCCAGTCCTCATTTGTGCAACTGAGTGAAAGATGCAAATTAATTACATAAGTAGGAAAGAAGTACCACTTGGAAGAGGTCTCTAATTCTACAACAGGAATGTTACTTTAGAGGTAGGTGCAAAGACTTCCACGAAAAGTAGTTTATTAAGAGAGATATATTGAGTGGAAAGGCTTCGACACATCGGGTTAGTCCCTAATTTAGGTATTTAAAATATGCATAGAATAAAATGCACTTAGGAGACTAAAAGATTTTTAGCTAGGAAGATAACGATTAATTCAGGGTATAATTTAAGAACAGAGAGACAAAATATGCCTCATTTTTGGATTCGCAATACCCCGTTAGCCCCTGCTTTCCGATACACCGGATGTGCTAGTATAAATAGACCTTGCCCTTGCTAAATTGAGGCCATAAGATTTGAAAAACACAGCGAGCAGAAAGAAGCGGTAACATGTAAATGAAGACTGCCTTTGCCAGTTGTACCTGAGAGCAGATCAAATTTGCCATTAACAGCTGGTCTGTGTGTGCCTGAGGGTAAGAAAGATATAGATATGTATATAATTATATGATTTACTATTGATTCACTACAGTGTGTTGGTAAGTGTGTAGACGTGTTTCTGTAACCATTGTGTAATTTCTGAAGGACTTTCTCGCCTGTGTACATTCAAATTAAATTGAGAATTATAGCAGAATTGTGCATGTAGGTTTGGAAAAGCTTTTAAAAAAATATTTCTTGACAGAAATTGTTTTAATGTATGGATCAAGGTATTACTTAGTATTTTATACTAGACCAAATCATTGTATGGAGGCGGATCATGGACAGATGGATCTAATTAAGGTTTTAAAAGGAAAGTGTAGTCACGGTGTCGTAGATTTTTGATAGGAGAATTAAGACTTGGGTTGGTCCCTTCTGAATAGATTAGAATAAGTGATAGTCACAGTGAGAAGTAGTAATAGCAATAGATTTCCACGAGTGAGATGGTAGAAATGTGATAGAGGCTGTCTCTGAAATCAAGAAAATCTTCTCTCTTTCACCTATCTTCTACGACAGATTTAGATTTGGTCAGACAGTCTACACACATATATATGAAATATATATATCCACTCACATAAATACACGCATAAGACGACAGTTAGACGTACAGACGTGGGAAAAACTATGACAATGATTATATGAATAGTTTGGGAAAACGAACTGACCGACACGCTGGAATAAATTTTATGAGTAGTTTATTTATCAAGACTAAACTTCTCTCACAACATAGCAAATCACATCAAGCATATACAAAAAAAACATAAACAAAAACTCAAGAAATGCTACAAGAATGATAGACCCGTTGGTATGATCCTTCCCTAAATGTATAGCCCACAGTACCGTTAGAAGAAAGTGATAGCCCAAAGAGTCACAGATACATATGATTAAGTCTAAAATTCTTCCCCCTTTAAGGTATGAACAGACTGGATACTCTGATCTAGTATAAGGGAATATATAGATATATAGTTAGCAATACCTTGCATAAAGAAATGTTATGACAGCAAAAATGAATGGGTGTCAAAATACCACCATAAAGGGATCGCTCAGTCCTGCATTCACTCTATTCATTCAACTGTGCTCACGTGCATTTTTCAACAACAACAAAAAATATTTTTAGGACTTGCCCATACAGAATCTTCAATGGTAATCTTGGCCAAGAAAACCCCAGGTCCAAAAAGACGGGTTGAATTCACTACTTCCGGGACCGTTCTCTTGGGAATACTATTGTTTTGGATGTCTGTTTAAGTCACATAAAATTTTCCAGGCACGAGCGTTTATAGCTAGCACAGTGTCAACATCTTAGATTTCAAACGAATGAGGAATGTCAGGTCGGCACCTTTTCTCAATATAGGAATTTAGTTGGTAACACCACCACTTGTCAACAGTGTCGGGAAATTAACTGATTGAAATATGTTACTTGCCACCAAGGCGGAAAAATGACTAGAGTTTTCTTAGGAAGAATCAAATCAGGCTCGATGACCCGTTACGTTACTTCTTCAACCTCTTAAAGTTCTTGTAAAAGTTATACATCAAATCTTTAGGTAAGAATTTTGTTGCTTTCTTCACAGATTTATCTACTTTACTCAAACGCTGGCAAAGTTTGGGTACCACAGTTTCACTATATAAAATGGAAAGAACACATATCAAATAATTATACATACTATAACTGATAATTTAAACTGCAAGCGTAGCTTGTCTTATCATTTAAATTTTCCAGTGAAATAAGTTATATACAAAAATCATCTATCCTCATGAATTAGGAATACGTGCGTATTCCGTCAACACTCATGAGGCTTCTAGCATTTATAAGTTAGTTTAGAAAGTTTATTCTCGTCTGATTATTTTAGCAGTAAAATTAAATTCCTTTATTAGCCGACTGAGTTTAAGCTAGAAATATAATTTCTGTTTTCCACTGTAACTCGTCACTATAAAATAATACAGACTATATAAATTAAAAGCTCTGCACCAAATCTAACTAGAGAAATTCAATAAGCGATTTAACACTTTAAATACTTCACAAAATACTAAAATATATATGATATTTTACCTCCAAACAGAATTACAGTTTCACAACGACTAGGATAATTCACTAGATAGGTATTTAGAAGCTCGGCAAAATTTGACGAGAAACTAATGACTTCGCTATACAAGCTTCATTCACTAGCACGAGTGATTCTGTCTACTGCAAGTAGGAGAATGAAAAGAAAGTTTCAAACTCTGGTTAATATCTATTTCCAGACAAAGAGGCAAACGTTTAATTTCGCAAAACGAAGTACTCTCCCCTTTCCCGTCTTTCACGCTTACGTTTAACACCCAAACGCATGCCGTAACTGCCACCTTGCGTCTCTGACACCTCCGTCTAAGAAACGGCCGAAGCGCTACGTGTCAGATGCAAATGTAGACAACCAGTCTGCACTGCAGGGGCAGTTTTAGCACCTACCCCGAGAAACTCATCCTAAGAACCATAACTGACACTTTGCTTTCTCGCACCTTACGCCAACTCTGGCCGTGGAGCGTGAGTGTCATATCACCTGACACTGAGAATCTACCTTGGAAACTACATTCATTCATTCATAACCCTCCACTCCCAAAGGAGCATAGGTCTTCAACAAACACATGCCAAGTCCTCCTGTCACGTGTCATCATCTCAAGTTCTTTCCATGTTCTCCTCATCATTTTCACCTCTGTTTCCAACTCTCTTCTCCAAGTACTTCTTGGTCTTCCTCTGCCTCTCTTGCCCTGCGGGTTCCAGAACAAGGACTGCCTTGTAATGCTATCAACAGGTTTCCTCAGTGTGTGTCCTATCCATCGCCATCGTCTTCTTCTCATCTCTTGTTCCACTGGCACTTGTCTAGTTCTTGTCATCAGTTCTACGTTGGTAACCTTGTCATACCATTTTAATCCCTCTATTCTACGCAAGCACCCATTTATGAAAGTCTGTAGCTTTTTGGTTGTTGTCTTTGTTTTGGAAACTACATGTCAGATGCAAACTACCAGACAAATGTCTCCTCATCATGTCTGACGGAGTGAATTTCCACACTTCAGGCCCAGAAACTTAGCCGACTGTAGACAGCTGTCTGCTCCCCTGTCTGGCGGAATGCATTCTAACACTCTGCTTCTCGGGTAGGGCTGACACGTTACGTCATAACTGCGTTCTCAGTTTAATCAGCAATGAAATGCGTTTCTAAATGAGAAACGAAACTGGCAAAAGTGAGAATGGGAAAAATATTATTTCTCGCAAACGAATGGATGCGAAAAATACAGGAAAAAGGTAAATAGTGATAATACAAATAGAGGATACGGGTGAAAAAAAGAAAAGGATATAGGCAATTTAATGATCATAAAACCTATGTGACACACGGTGAACTGGATGTGGGTAGTGCTGGTATATATTGTCCTGTGCATTTGCTAGAACATTATCTGACACTGTCTATCGTCCCCATCTTGTGTAATAATGGAATAGTGATGGACCATATAGGGGTTACGTTTATTTTTGTTTCAGGTTTTATCCTGAAAACTACACAAACTTTAAAGAGTCTTCCACCTCTGTTGGACTCTGTGGTGCGAGTGCTCTTGTGGTCAACAGAGCAAGATACCCAGCTTCCACTGCCTGGAGGAATTTATAATACTTGTCCGTCCATGGCAAGAGTGTGAACGATCTCTAAACAAAAGATAAGTGGCAAAACAAAGCCACTAGTCAGCGTATCCAGAGTATACCCCGACATTACCAAACAAGATACTAATAAAAACAGCCTACAGTGTATGACGAAAAGTGTGGACATAAATTTACCCATTACTAGCTTCACAGTCAAGAAATAGTGACAAAACTCATTAGTATCATATAAATGTTCTTTAAAAGGAGATAATTAACCCAGGTGACAACCTTCAACCAGTGAATGACTTTTTAAGATTGTTAATTATTTTCAATGTTTATTGATTTATTGTTGTAAATAAATTTGATTTCATTTCAAACTTTCCAGACCGAAAAGAGAAACGGTATAGGCTAAATAAATTGTAAATACTTTACCAGCAGACTTACTTACTTATTAAAGTTGAGTTTATGTTCTTGTTGGAAATAATTTTGTTAATATCCCCTAGCAGAGTCAACAATAATAATAATAATAATATAATAATAATCAAGGGAGGATCTTGAGAGGAGCCCATAGGGATCCAGGATAATACAATCACAACATACCTGGAAACTTATACAGCTTGACCCTACCTTTGATATCCAAACACTCTTACTCTTTTCAGAGAAGGGGGTATTACTTATAAGACCAGACTATTATCTGGCACTATCCTGGTATCACCTGATACAACTTTTTGTCCAGGATATCTTATATTTTAATAACATCTCAAACCTCTCGCAACAGTCAGGAAGCATAACAATTAATTGGTTAGCCAAATATATCATGGCTAGCTCTTGCCTGGAAGCTTACAACATACCAGCAAGTACATAAGTTACTTGGCATCCATAAGTGGAAGGCAAAGGTTATATCATACCCATGTATCATAACATGTGATTTATTCATGTTTTTTGTTATTTCTGCACAGTAGACATTATCTTATCTTGCTACCTCTGTAACATACTACCATGAATCATTCATTTATATACAAACACTGAAGACATGGTCGCCTCATGAACATCAGTGGTTGGTGAGATTGTTGGAACACCATGGCCACCTATTACCTTTTGTTCCAGGTTTTATGATCGTTCCTGATCGAGTTCATGATCGAGTTCGTGATCAAGTATAAACTAAAGACTTGAGGACCTTTGATCCTGCTAATTGGAGCCTAGTGGTCAAACAATCTTCAAAACCTTAGTCCCCCGTAGTTACAGGGCGGGCTGAAAGAAAGTCTAATTGAATACCAGTGTGTCTCAGGAACCTCGAACAGACGTGGCGTAATGCAAGATGAGTTTATGTGTATCCAATACTACAAACACTGTGAGCGGTTTCAATAGCGCCTGTCAAATGATGAAACAGGCTAGAGACTTGATAGCAAGAATTATCAAACTACTGTGACAGACTTTAAAATTTTCATTGGAAGATACCTCCAATACTTTTTACTATTATTTATTTTAATTTGTAAATATAAATAATCATACATTTTACCATCTTACAACACCCATTTCTCATTACAAGAATAGATAGATGTACATAATAAATTATGAGATTGTACTCATTTGACTTGGTAAATTTTTAACTGTTAAATTTTGAGTTACTTTTTCTAATTTAATTATATTATCACATAGGGTTACTATAGCAAAAGTGGCGCAATATACTTCTGAAGTCTAAATCTATTGTGCAGCTCAGAGTATTCACAGCCGTAACTCAATTGTGATACCAGTGTACTTCTCTGGCACTGGGACTTCATACTTTCTGGAGAGAAATTCTACTTCTTCTCTACCACTATCATAACACCAGAAAAACATTTCGCTACATTCCTAAATAATTATTTAACATCATATGTAGCTTTCAATACAGCACAAGCACAAAATTAAGATTATATCAGAGCTGTGTGCTTTCTGTGCTTCTCTATGGTGCGGAATGCTGGAGAGTTACGGAGAAGGAAATGTTGAAATTGTCCTCTTTTCACACAACATGCCTAAGAAAAAATTCACCGAATCTTTTGGCCGAATACCATCACTAACCAAGATCTGCTTACTTGTAGCAAGCAAGAGGACATGCACACCATAATAGCTGGCAGACGCTGGAGCTGGGTTGGCCATGTCCTCAGAAGAGACCCTGATGCCATCACAAGAACAGCTATGCTTTGGACCCCTGAAGGAAAACGAAAGAGAGGCCGACCAAAAACAACCTGGCGGAGGACTGTAGAGGCTGAGATGCAAAGAATGAACCAGAGTTGGGGCACTGTACGAAGGATGGCCACCGACAGAGCAAAGTGGAATCAATTTGTTATTGCCCTACAAGACGCCACTAGGCGTGATGGCCACTGACTGCTTTGACGGTCGGCGGTTAAGGATCTAAGAAGAAGAAGAAGATATGTAGCTTTAAAGATAATGTTGCCCTCTTCAGTATCATCAAACTTCATAATTCTCGCCGTTTATACGTCTGTCACATCTAAGGGGTGCAACTGTAGTTGCAAGTTAGACATTAATTGTATTGTTTACCTTATATGTACTCTCCCGAATATAGTAACACTCAACGAAGAAAAATCGGCGCAGAGCCCAGTTTCATTCCGGAAACGGATTTAACTCATCATTTTGTTAAAAATAACCTTAAAATGTAAGTGTTTGATTGTTTTTTCAAGACAATTTTTTAATTTAAAGTATTGCAGACGTATTATTATGGATCAAAATGATGACGGCTGCAAAACGAGCTGCAGATGTTAAGAGGAAGAGACGATCGCGTCAATTATTGACGGGTTATTGCTAGTTAATTATGTTAAGGTACTGTAAATCTGTGTAACTGTTATTGTACTGTTACAATGTTGATATTTTTTAAAATTGTATTTTACTTTGTTATTTTATTCTTTAAGTAATACTTAAGATATATGTGAGAAAAAATGGAAGACGAGAGAAAGGAAGAGCAGAATGTTAGACGGGCCTGCGTGCCCAATTCTAAACCCTTTGAAAATAAAGTTCTATCTATCTATCTATCTATCTATCTATCTATCTATCTATCTATCTATCTATCTATCTATCTATCTATCTATCTATCTATCTATCTATCTATCTATCTATCTATCTATCTATCTATCTATCTATCTATCTATCTATCTATCATCTATCTGTCTGTCTGTCTGTCTGTCTGTCTGTCTGTCTGTCTGTCTGTCTGTCTGTCTGTCCGTCCGTCCGTCCGTCCGTCCGTCCGTCCGTCCGTCCGTCCGTCCGTCCGTCTATCTATCTATCTATCTATCTATCTATCTATCTATCTATCTATCTATCTATCTATCTATCTATCTATCTATCTCTCTATCTCTCTATCTATCTATCTATCTATCTATCTATCTATCTATCTATCTATCTATCTATCTATCTGTCTGTCTGTCTGTCTGTCTGTCTGTCTGTCTGTCTGTCTATCTATCTATCTATCTATCTATCTGTCTGTCTGTCTGTCTGTCTGTGTCTATCTATCTATCTATCTATCTATCTATCTATCTATCTATCTATCTATCTATCTATCTATCTATCTATCTATCTATCTATCTATCTATCTATCTATCTGTCTGTCTGTCTGTCTGTCTGTCTGTCTATCTATCTGTCCTATCGAACTTTAGGATTCTACTGCAAGAACTGCGTGTCATTGCAATCAGTTGAAAACTAAACGTGTTCTATTATGATTAAAAAAACATCGGCCCGCTAAGGATAATTGCCCATCTTTTTGTTTATAAAATATGTAAACAAGGAACAAGACACATTTTCGTAAATTAGCCCGATTCTCGCTAATTACCTTTATTATACTCCAATCTAGCCCTTTTGTGCGGTTAATCGTATATCTCTAAATCTAATTCGTTATTAATTGTCATGCGGCCAGCTTGAAAGGTTACGAGCACTTTAACGGTTAATTTGCTGAATTTAAAATAAAAAAAAAAAGGAACAATTAATACAAGTGAAAGCGTGAAAATCTATTTCAAAACAAAGTAATAATACCAACTGAGCACGGTCATACTAGATTTTAATTAGTAGAAAATCAAACATTGAAGATTAATTTTGTGTAAATTGAACATACTAGAAAGAGAATAACCTAGATGTTAAAACCGTTAAATAGAGAATAACGTAGATGTTAAAACCGTTAAATAGAGAATAAGAACAAAGAGACATTATAATATCGTCATTTTTCTTTTTCGCTCCTTGTGGAGTATGGAGCAACCAATGCAGTTACCTCTAAAACATGAATGTGTTGCTGCAGTAGTGGTTTCAGTAGGAATGTGTTTACATCATGATGTTGCCAGCCACAAGAACAACCTCATATTAGTCTTTGTTTTAAACGACATGCCAGAAGGGACAGTAAATCTATTCCTTCTTTGTCACTACAGAGACCCGTGGGAACTTCACTGGACAGATATTATATCACCCGCCACATAAACCTCAGTAGATCATCATCTTCTTTGTCTTCTTGAAAGCCTCACCGCTAAATGTTTTTTTTCCCCAAGCGCTGTTTATTAAATTGGATGTTGACTATTCTCATTCTATAACTCTAATATTTCCAACATGTTCTCTCTATCTCGTTTTTAGACTATTTTTCCTAGCGCTGTTTATTAAATTGATTAATGAATTTTGTTCATGCTATAACTCAATCTTCCCAACAAGTTCTTTCTTTATCGTTTTCATTCTTTTTTTCCTAGCATTTCTGCTTACTACTACAATGTTTTCAGTGTAGTTCCAGGTGTAGTTCCAGGTGTAGTTTCAGGTGTAGTTCCAGGTGTAGTCCCAGGTGTAGTTCCAGGTGTAGTTCCAGGTGTAGTTCCAGGTGTAGTTCCAGGTGTAGTTCCAGGTGTTGTTCTAAATGTAGTCACATGTGTAGTTCCAGGTGTAGTCCCAGGTGCAGTTCCAGGTGTAGTTCCAGGTAGACTGTCAGGAGGCAAACACAGAATAGGACTACTTCTCCCACAGTCACGTCGTAATAAGCGACTATCATTATATTGTGTCTGGGACTGGAAACCTCATCTTTTAAAATGAGTTGCTACAGAAACTAGTTTTGCAAGCCCTTGTACTTTGCCCGTCTGCAGTGGTAGGTCTATGTTCCATAGGTCGCAAAAAAATGCAACCAAGATAATAATATTTTAAAGCGTTCCTCTTTTATTAAAGATGCACAAGAAACCTCAACCGCTTCTTACTTTGTTATAGGTTCTTTTAAGCATTGCCCTTCTCCAGGTTATGCTCATCACTTTTGTCAGCTATCCATTGATTTCTGAACACTCTGTGGTAAATCCACATCTTTGTGGTCTCAGGTTATCTACATGTGTGTTTGTTATTGTTGTTGTTTTTATGAATATCATGAAATTATGGCTGCTGGTGTGAATGAACGTTGCCATAAAGAGAAGGTATTCTGTATGGAATAATCTTTGATTACAGTAACAGTATATGTTCTAGACAAAGAGAAGTGGCAATCTAAACATATCTATGCTAAAAAAAAATATAAATGTATCCGTGTACTAAACAAAGAGAAGTGATGATTTAAACATATCCGTGAACTAAACAAAGAGAAGTGATAATTTAAACATATCCGTGTACTAAACAAAGGGAAGTGATGATTTAAACATATCCGTGTACTAAACAAAGAGAAGGGGTAATTTAAACATATCCGTGTACTAAAAAAAGAGAAGTGATAATTTAAACATATCTGTGTACTAAACAAAGAGAAGTGATGATTTAAACATATCCGTGTACTAAACAAAGGGAAGTGATGATTTAAACATATCCGTGTACTAAACAAAGAGAAGTGATGATTTAAACATATCCGTGAACTAAACAAAGAGAAGTGATAATTTAAACATATCCGTGTACTAAACAAAGAGAAGTGATGATTTAAACATATCCGTGTACTAAACAAAGAGAAGTGATGATTTAAACATATCCGTGAACTAAACAAAGAGAAGTGATAATTTAAACATATCCGTGTACTAAACAAAGGGAAGTGATGATTTAAACATATCCGTGTACTAAACAAAGAGAAGGGGTAATTTAAACATATCCGTGTACTAAAAAAAGAGAAGTGATAATTTAAACATATCTGTGTACTAAACAAAGAGAAGTGATGATTTAAACATATCCGTGTACTAAACAAAGAGAAGTGATGATTTAAACATATCCGTGTACTAAACAAAGAGAAGGGGTAATTTAAACATATCCGTGTACTAAACAAAGAGAAGGGGTAATCTAATCATATCTATGCTATAGACAAAGAGAAGTGGCAATTTAAACATATCCCAGAAAGTCCTGTAATAGACAAGTGGACAGGGATTACCCGAAACATAACGTGGGAGGTGAATTTATTTGCGGAGCACAAAACAACTTATCACGTGCAGCGATAAAGGTCGAGAAAAAGTCCGAGGACAAAATCTGCTCATGAGTTGAAAGGACGTAGGGTCTAATTATCCGAGGATATCTTGGCCCTAGATCTTTACTGCTGCCAGTTTACTTCTGGCGAATGAAATCCGTACCACTTCTCGGGGGAGCAATGTAAGGAATTTAAACGATCTACTTCGTCTAAACTGCAGAGTGTGTAACTCGTTCGGAGATAATAAAGAAAAGGAATATGTAGATATTCTAAATTGATCTTGGTTAGACCCCAAAAATCGATATAACTATTTTTATTTAAGCTCTGGATGAAAAATTGTAACAAAAAACGCACAGCAAGAATGATTATTTTATCAAACCAAATTAAGCAAATGCTGTAACCACACATTCGAAATAATTCTTAGCTTCACAATGGTACAGTTTAATTAACAAGTTATACAGTTGGAAATGACGGAAAATAATTTATTGTACCTTTAACGCACAGACAGCGCCGATGTCGAAACTTGATTTAACACGATAATAAAGTGGCTTTGTTTAAATTCCTGGTCGCTTTTTTTATCATAATTGACAGTTATGTGACACCAATCGAATAAACACTCAAAATTAATAGCACATTTACAGGAAAGGCTTGAGTATTTGCAGCTTAGTTGTTCCAACTTCATCTGCAGTCAAACACAGTGTAGAGATACAGTTTTAGTTTCTTGGAATGATGTGTTTCGTGACAACCATCCGTCAGTTTAAGACAAGAGCGAACTGATGTTACAGTTAATCAACCCTTGATACGTACGCCGGAATAAAATATATAAACTGCTTTAAGTGGCTTTAAATATTTAAAAAAAAACTTTTAGCAATTAGTTTAGTAACAAAGTCACAAAGACTTCACGTGCTTACCATAATAGCTTCATTAAAACGGTATTAAATGACCTCTTTAACATATTTTTACATAAAAAACAATAAGAAAGGCAATCCCTCTTGCAGGAAGGTGTTGAGCTACAGCACATTTTAAGTCAAAACAGTACAAAAATGAAAATTGAGATTAGTCCATATGTGACCGTATGGCCTACTACCCCAGCATTATCCGTGCTATTAGTCTAACATAAATTGATGTAGAACGAGAAACGCAAACACTGCGTTTTCACACAGAACACTGTAAAAAAATAATAAGTTATACTATTCTAAAAGTAGATTTAGTGATGTAGGTGGGCCGCCCATACACTATCTATGGCGAGAGCTGCGTGGCAACGATTGACGTCACCTCATTTGCATAGGCTTAGTTAAATTTTATGATAAGTAGATAACGGTATCTTTAAGACAACGCAGTGACGCCAATGGGAATAGCCAAGTTGTCTACGGAACAGCACAGCCGTGCCCAATGAAATAAGTTAATACATTTGAGTAGCACCAATCGAAACCATCGTCGGTGGCAAGAACCCACACCACCTTCCAGCTAGCTAAAATATGAAAGAAACTCTCCTAAGGAGAGTTCCTGATAGAAAGCCTTCGGCGAAGGTTGTGTCTGTACATGTGTGTTGAGGAGCCATGTTTGAGCGGTCTCATCTATGCAGAACAACCAAGGCATTTCTAAGTTTTTGATTCTTGAAGATCTTCAAAATGAAGTTAGGTTGTGATAAAGTTTAATGCTATTATTCACAGAACAGAATAACGGCAGTCTCTATATTCTGAACTAGGAGAAAAGACCGAGTAGGAAAGTAACTGAAGTAAGTATCTCGCGATTTTCAGTCCACAGCTAGAATTTATTTTGTTAGGGGAAGAACCAAGTGTCTCTTACACACACAAAAAAAAATCACCGAACACATGGAGACAAAGAACTGCTATAAATCAGTTGAAAGGACAGAAGCTGGAGAAATATTAAATTTCGTTAAGAAAACAGAGGCTCAACTACGTTTACTGAACGTTGTGGAAAAGAAGGTTGAGGTAACCTAGGTTATGAAGCCACACAGGATTTTCGTACCTCACACGCTTGAAGTGAGAAACGGAAGAATACTCATACATGTAGAAACCACCTTCAATGAAGGAAATTGATCTGGTACCAACTGCATTTATTCATTATGTTTCATGTAAATGAACTATTTTATTTGACTCGGCTGAATTATGCAGATTTTGTCAAGTTGAGTTCAAAGTTAAAGTTCTACTAATTAAGTACACCTCTATAGCACACAATAAAAACTATCGAGAGACGAACGAACTTGATATACATCTACAAGAATAAATATCTCTAGCGGACGGCTAGTAAACTAACTTGTTAGATAGTAAGAGCCAATACTGTACCTGCAAACTGTCTCACAGTATTTACAAAGAAGTGACCCGATCATTAACGACTGACCCACGGACACATAATCAGTAAATAGCACGGTCACACATCTTCTTCTTTGATCAATAACCGCCAACCGTCAAAGCAGTCAGCGGCCATCACGCCTGGTGGCGTCTTGTAGGGCAGCAACAAATTGATTCCACTTTGCTCGGTCGGCGGCCATCCTTCGTACAGTGCCCCAACTGTGGTTCATTCTTTGCATCTCAGCTTCCACAGTTCTCCGCCAAGTTGTTTTTGGTCGGCCTCTCTTTCGCTTTCCCTCGGGGGTCCATAGCATAGCTGTTCTTGTGATGGTATCAGGGTCCCTTCTGAGGACATGGCCAACCCAACTCCAGCGTCTGCCAGCTATGATGGTGTGCATGTCCTCCTGCTTACTCCGAATAAGTAGTTCTTGATTGCTGATGGTGTTTGGCCAAAAGATTCGGAGAATTTTCCTTAGGCAGATTGTGTGGAAGGAGGACAGTTTCGACATTTCCTTCTCTGTTACTCTCCAACATTCCGCACCATAGAGAAGCACAGAAAGTACACAGCTCTCATACAGTCTTAATTTAGTGTTTGTGCTGTACTGGGAAGACTTCCAAATGTTGTTGAGAACAGCAAAGGCTGTTCTCGCTTTATTCATTCTGTTGTTAATGTCCTTGCTTGTTCCGCCGTCAGGTGTTACTATGCTTCCTAGGTAAGTAAATGTGTCTGTCTGTTCTAACTTCTGGTTCCTTACTGTTATTGGCTCAGGATTGCCCACATTTAATGTCATGACCTCTGTCTTCTTCAGATTGATGTTCAGGCCAACCTGCTGGCCATACTTATTCAGTCTATCGGTTTTGTCTTGAATGTGTTGGTGTGAATGCGCGAGTAGTGCAATGTCATCTGCATATTCCAAATCTTCCAGTGTAGAAAACGTTGTCCATCTAATTCCTCTTGGACTGCCCTCTGTTGTCTGGCGCATCACCCAATCTATGACTGTCAAAAATAATGTTGTTGATAAGGGGCATCCCTGTCGTACTCCTGTTTTCACTTCGAAAGTTACATTACTCGATCCAACACTGCACGTAAAGTTAGAATAGAGGCTTTTTATAATGGAAACAATGCGGCTGGGAATTCCATAAGCCCTCAGAATTTTCCATAGGCTGTCCCAGTGTATGCTGTCGAAAGCCTTTTCAAAATCAACAAAGTTAATGTACAGCTGTCTCTGCCATTCTGAGCACTGCTCTATAATGTTCCTGAGGGTAAATATATAATCTGCACATCTTCTGTTCTTTCTGAAGCCCGCTTGTTCTTTCCTCAGTTTATGATCAACTGCTTTTGAAATTCTCTGGATGATTATCCTGCCTAGTATTTTGCTGGGAACTGAGAGGAGGGTAATTCCTCTCCAGTTGTTGCAGTCTGCAAGGTCGCCCTTCTTGGGCAATTTGACAATTATTCCTTTACTCCACTCTGTTGGTGTTGTCTCAGTTTCCCAGACTTGTGCAAATAGTGGTTCTAATAGTTCTGCTGCTAGTTCAGGGTCTGTCTTGAATAGCTCAGCATTCAGATTGTCGTGACCAGGCGCTTTTCCATTTTTTAGCCCTTTGATAGCTGTGATAATTTCTTCTTTTCGTGGAATGTCTGTATTTACGTCTAAGTCCCTTTCAGCCTCAGGAACATTCAGCTGAGTCTCTGGTGGTTCCTTATTCAGTGTTTCTCTGAAGTGCTCTGCCCATCTTGTTTCCTGCCCCTGTGCTGTGGTGATGAGATTTCCTTGCTTGTCTCTTACTACCGTTATGTTATTTGCACCTCGTTTTCCACTGATAGCTTTAGTTATTTTATAAACTGTGCTTTGTTCATTTCTCAGTGCTGCCTCTTCTGCCTGTCTTGCAAGGTCATCCAGAAATGTCCTTTTGTCAGCACGGGTTTGACGTTTTACTTCCTTGTCCAGCTGACTGTACTGTTCACTATATATTGGCTTTAACCTGGGAGACTTAGCTTCTGTTTTCTTCCTTTTCATTTCCTTTCTCTTCGCTATGGTGTTTAGCGTTTCTGGTGTTATCCAGTCTTGGCTCTTTCTTTCCTGGAATCCCAAGCATGACTTGCTGCTTTCTTTGTATATTGTTGAGATGGTGTTGAATTTCTGGTCCACATCTTCGGTCTCTGTTCGTTCCTGGCTTTTGGTGATCAGATATCGTCTCTTTACGTCGACCATGAACGCTTTTCTGGTGAGGGGGTCCTTAAGTTTCGTGATGTTATATTTTTTCTGTTTGACTGCAACTGGTCCAGCAGCTCTGAGTTTCACCTTCAGTCTTGCTACTACTAGGTGATGATCACTTCCCACATCTGCGCCTCTTCTTACTTTCACGTCTTGTAGTGCATGTCTCCATCTGCCATTGATCATTATGTGATCTATCTGGTTTTTGTCTCGTCCGTTTGGTGATTCCCATGTTAACTTGTGCACTTCTTTGTGTTGAAAAAGTGTTCCTCTAATGACCAGGTTGTTAATACTGCAGAAGCTTATTAATTTGTCCCCATTTTCATTTACTGTTCCGCTGCCGCATTTCCCCATTACTCTTTCGTTATAATTATTATGTGTTCCAACTTTCGCATTTAGGTCTCCCATTACTATAATAAGATCGTACCTGGGTACAGTTTCCATTTCCTTTTGTACCTGTTGATAGAACTCATCCTTGAGCTCTTCATCGCTGCCGTTTGTTGGTGCATAGCATTGTATAATTGTGGTGTTGGTGAATCTCCCTCTCAGTCTTGCTCTTATTAGTCTGTTGTTAATGGGTTTCCATTCCGGTAGAGACCTTTCCATTCCTTTATTAAGGATAATGGCTACACCTTCGTCGTGCTGACCGTCCTCTCTACCAGAATAAAGTACTGTTTCCCCTGTAGCTGTTTTTATTCTCCCCATCCCTGTCCATCTGCTCTCGCTTATTCCCAGGATATGTAGTTTGTAATTCCTCATCTCTGCTGTGATCTGTCTCAGCTTTCCTGCCTCATTCATAGTTCTGACATTCCAAAAACCAATTCTGGTTTCGTGTTTTGCGGTCTGGGCATCCGTTTTCATGCCAGTGGCTTCCTTTCGGCTTTCACCACTGTCAGTCATACGAGCCTGAGTCTCCGGATGTCCGTCCCGCATCAAAGTGTTTTCATTTATTGCTGTTTCCGTAACGTGTGCGATTTTTTACACAGACAGGGGTGTCGGCCCTGTGCTAAAACCCCAAACCTGGAGGACCAGGGTACCAGCTTTTGTCTGACCCCTACCCACGCAGACCAGTCCAGCATGGTTGAACCTACCAGGACGGTCACACATATTCAGATAATATATACTTGCCCTGAACCTAAATCTGTGAAAATCATTTGAAAAAACACATTCTAAGTCGGTGTATTTTGATTTTGTAAATAGTTTTTTCATCAGGAATTGTGCTTTTCCTATGAAGAAAATCTAGATTCTCTCACAACCTTCTTTTATGCTACTAATATACTTATAACTTGCCCATTTTTTCGTCAATAATTATGAGATTTTGCACAAATACTTTCCATAGGATAAAAAAACTTTTGTCAGATTCGATTTTTGATATCTTATCAAAATTTTGGTTTATTGCAAATAATTTGGTAACGTTTTGAAAAAATGGGTGATACTTACTTACTTACTTACTTAGTCGTTCCCCTTCTACCGTGAGGTGTAGAGGTTTGGAAGAGAGAGCGCCAGACTATTCTATCGGCTGTCTTCCTCCTGGCCTGGTTCCATTCTAGTCCTCGGTCCTTCAAAGATNGTCTAATGTTGTCCTCCCAGCGGACTCTGGGTCGTCCTCGGGGTCTGGATCCTTGGCTCTTTGTTTCCCATGCTTGTCGTGGTAGCCGATCTTCTCCCATTCTGCAGACATGGCCAAACCATCTTAGTTGGGACTGTTCTACTTGGGTCTGTAGGGGGTGGCATTTTAGGCCTTGACGTATCGTCTGGTTGCGTACCATGTCTCTTCTTGTTACTTCAACCACCTTCCTCAGATACCTCATTTCTGAGGTTTGGATCTGGCTTTTATGGGTTGTAGTCATTGCCCATGACTCGCATCCATATGTCAAGACTGGGACATAGGTGGAGCGGTATACAGCCATCTTCGTTTTCTTACCAACCTCTCTCTTGCTGAGGAATCCTCGATTTATGGCCTGAAAAAGTCTCCCAGCTGCTGCTTTCGAGTGGCCAACTCTTCTTTGATGCCTCCCTTTCGGTCTATAATAGCTCCGAGGTATTTAAAGTGGTCGACCTGCTCCAGGACCTGTTCTCCCAGCTTAATCTGATGTCTTCTTTCTTCTCGTAATATCACCATGGATTTTGTTTTAGAGCTGCTTATGACCATCCCTCTCTTCTCCAGCTCTTCCTTCCAGACTTGCAGGTTGGATTGGAGATGTGCCTCTGATTTAGCAATCAGGGCAACATCATCAGCAAATGCCAGCTCTGAAATATAGACCTGTCTCATCTTCCAGTACCCCACTGAATACTTTCTTGTTCTCTCCTTACATGCCTTGATGACATCGTTCATAAGGAGTATGAAGAGGTAAGGTGATAGGATATCACCTTGTCTTACACCAGTGGTGGTCCTGAACTCTTCGGACTTATGGTTTGCTGTCCTCACATAATTTCTGCAAGACTTGTAGAAGCTCTGTATAGCATGAATCAGAGGTGCTGGAATATTCTTCCTTGCCAAACAGTCCCAAAGTTTGCTCCAAGGGACCCTGTCAAACGCCTTTTCCAGATCTATGAAACAAAGATGGATCTCTCTCTTATACTCAAGGGCCTTTTCACTCAGCTGTCTGAGTGTGAAGATTAGGTCTTGAGTACTTCGGTTTGCTCGGAATCCGCACTGGACCTCATCCAATTGTGGCTCAGCTAGGCGTCGGATTCTCTGCTCTAGGATTCTAGAGTAGATTTTTCCAGGGACACTGAGAAGGGATATGCCTCTATGGTTGCCACACTGTCGATTGTCACCCTTTTTGAAAATTGGTGTTATGATGGCGATCTCCCAATCCTTTGGTATGGTCTTGTTGCACCATGCTGCCTGTAGGACCCTTAGGAGTAACAGGTCGCCTGATGCTCCCATGTACTTAACCATTTCTGGTGTTATACCATCATGCCCTGCTGCTTTGCCCATCTTGATTTTCTCCAGTGCTGCCTTCAGTTCTTCCATCTTTATGTCATCTTCACCACCACTGGTTTCCTCTTCTGTGCTAGTGGTTATCATTTCTGATGTTTGACCTTGCTCACCATCAAGGAGTTCTGAGAAATATTCTTTCCATCTTTCCATTACTTCCTTCGGGGCAGTAAGCAATTTGCCTTGCTTGTCCTTTATAAATTTGAGAGGGCATTGTTTTTCCTTCCTCATGTTCTTTAGGGTCTTATAGAACAATTTCTGGTTTTCTTGTGCATCTTTTTCTAGCTTTTCTCCAAATTCTTCCCAGGACTTCTGTTTTGCTGCTAGCACTTTGTTCTTTACTTCTGTTCTGAGTGTCACATATTCTCTATATTTTTCCATTTGTCCTGTTGTGTTTTTAGCTCCTAAGTATTGTTTCCATGCCATTTTCTTCTCTCTTATTTTCTCTTTGACTTCCTCTGTCCACCAAGGTGTCTTCTTTCTCTGGTTCCCAAGTCGGACTTCACCACATGCTTCTGCAGCAGCTGTCTTTATGATATCCTTGAATTTAATCCAGAGGGTTTCCAAGTCATCAGGTTGTTCTTCTGTGTTGCTCACCGCTGCAGCAATAAGCCCCTGATATCTGGTCTTAATTTCTGGCTCTCTCAGCTTGTAGGTCCTAATGCTCATTTCTCCTGCTCGTTTACTTGGTTTCTTGCGTGATGTTGAGCAGTTCCTAAGCTGAGCAACTCTTTCAGTTGTTCGTTTGATTGTTAGCAGGTAGTGATCACTTCCAATCTCTGGCCCCCTCCAGACTCTTGCATCTCGGACATATTTGAATGAGCTTCTCCGAACAATGGCATAGTCGATCACTGACTTCTCATTCTTTGTTGGTTCACATCTAGTGTATGCATGTATGCGCTTATGGGGGAACTTTGTGTTTGTAATGATCAGTGGGTGATACTTTTAGATACAAAATGTACTTGGCATTATCTTCAAAATAGATCTAGGTCTTCCTTGTGGCTTTTCTGCCATTCCGCAACATATTGAATTGGGAGTCCTGAGCTCCAGTCTCTTTCCCGCGCATTTTATCCTGGCATGACATGGATCCAGAGGACCCCACATCTGGTTTTAAGTTAGCAGTTGGGGGATAGGTGGGGTGGCATACTGTGCTCTCCAAATATGCAGAGCTTATTTTTGTTGTGGCCGGGGGAGTGGACGGGAACGGCACCAAATCAAGTTAGATGTGACCGGGCTTGGTCACGGTGACAAATTAAGTCTAGTGTGACAGGGTGAGAATGGGGTGGAATCTTTTCTCAATGTTCATCTGTTGTTTTACTGGCGACTGCCAGAGATGGTGATTACAGAATAGGAACATAACCCAGGTGGTTCTTTTGGAGACTCGTAACTGTGTTTATGTTTTAGGCTGCATGATCGTCGAAAATATGGTAATATTATTTTCTCAATTACCTGATGTAAACAAACGACACTTCCTACTGACGTTCAGGAAATAAGTTCAAGCTGGATTAAATATGAATGAACACCTTTATTAAGTGTCTGCACACTCTGACAACTTCATAATAGTTCATAAATACATGTGCTTCTGTGGTATACAAACCAGTCATCCCAAGAAATAACACACAGCCATCGAACTTACAAGATGGTCCAAACCCCAAAATCACTGCCTCGCTCGTCTCGTGCCTAAAACCAACTCACTTAACCCCCTTCTCTCAAACCATCACTTCCGTCCTAACTACTGGGCAATTCTACCCCAAGTTCGATGACGTCATTTCTTAACCTTAATTAAATCACTCATAGTATATGTGACTAGTGTTATTACACTAACTAGACACGTTCAAATACTTAGTGTTTAATCTTGCTAAGTATTCTTACCCTAACTATAATTAAGTGGCAGCACCTTAGTGTTAATCCGACGCAACAGTCCGTACTGTCACATACGCACGGGGCCTCTAAAGTGTATCCCGTAGGGAGACACTTTATTCCCTAGAAAAAAAATTTACTAACTCTAAAACAAAATTATTGGAATTCATGTATCCCACCATAAATCTTGTCGGAAGGATGGGAATAACGGATGAAATAACACCATTAATAGTTCACACAAAAAAATCGATCATGAAGGGGTAGGGACTGATGGACATAACATAAACGAGGGACACATGGGAAGAAAAAACTATGGAGGTTATGGTAGCTACAAATAGTACTAATAAGTGGCAAAAAAAATATATGGGCAAAATAGAACAGTAACTAACATTCATTAACGAACTAACAAAACGCTTTATGGGTTTATAGTCATCAATATCTCTCACACTTGTGCGAATCATAAAACATAAAATAACATGACAAGCGAGTTAACGTCGCAAGGAAAAAAAACTGGCAAAAAAAAACAAACCAAAAAAAAATATATATATATATATGGCGGGTGCACACAAAAAAAACAACTGCCACCCTACACTTCACTGAAGTGGGTGATAAAAAAAACATATGAATGGAGGAAATGGAAATAGAACCACAAAACATGGTGGCAAAGTATGGGCAAAATGGGTAAGTCTCATTAAAAAAATGACTTTGCCGGTGTAACAATAACCGGAAACAATGAATGGAATGGAAACATGGTAATCAATGGACAATGGTATAGAATATATAAATGGGCAAATAGTTAAATCACATGTATGAGTGTCGGTGTAACAATAACCGAAAATTCAAACAATCATAATGCAATATGGTGTCATCATCATAATGAATCGTGAATGATGCCAACATTAGTGGCGGGTGAAGATGTACATTAGTTAATCACTTTTATTTGGTACAACAGAACGATGTAAACCTTAAAAAAATCTGGGCAAAATCTTACGTCAGAAACATGGCAAAAAGAAAAAAAATCATAGGGGTACAAAAGATGGTTTAAAAAATGAGATCAGACAAAAATAATGTGACATAATGACGCTAACGCGTGTAAAAGGGAACTACATCAACTACAATATATCAGGACTGCAGAGATCGTCTGAGTTGGTGGATCTCCATCAGCAGCGGTCGAAAGGATGTCCTAAGGGAAATGTTCATGTACTGGCAGATTCGGCAATGTCTTTCTTGCGGACGAAAATGTAACAGCTCTCCGTAAATAACGGCTGTTGGACTTTCCTATCTGAACTGGAAATGTGCGAAAAGTGTGTAACCCAGATGTTCAAGGATGCGTAACGATTGGTCTTCACGGTAGCATCAAGATCAAGCAATTCAGCAGGAGGGGTATTGTGTAGGAGACCTGCATCGGAAGACACGAAAAGCAGGGTCGACTTCATGCTAAAAATAATAGCAGGGCAGGAAATGTCAACCTGACCGGAGACGGCATCTGGAGGTAAGTGCAGTTCAATTTGTAAACATCTTTGCAAAAATGTTCATTGCTTCCAATCTTTCAATGGCTTACATTAACAGGCGAGGATCGTACTGTGTAGGTTGGGATGTAGGAACAATGGCATGGACTACGGGAGTGACGAAAACGGGTTCGTACATGGGCGGCCCGCTGGTGAAGGTGCTTAGGAAGGGGAGCAGAATCGCTAGATGAGGTCGAATGACGACGTTTAGAGGGAAAACGAGCTGGGGGAGGAAGAACATCAGGTTCAATATCAGAAGAAGCAGAATCGGGTGAAGAGTCAAGATCGGAGGGAGGGGGAGGAAAGCAATCAGAGGTAGGCAGAGGAGGTTCAACATCCGAAGAGTCGGACTCAGGGGCTGTATCAAGGTCGGAGGGAGGTGGAGGAAAATAACCAGAGGGAGGAAAAGCGGGGTCAGAAGAGAGTTGAACAGAGGGAGGAAGGGAGGTATGGACAGGAGTTGCGGCAGTAATAGGAGGTACAATAATATCATGCTGAGGCGAAGCATGAAAGAGGCCTGGAGTAACGGAGGGTAACTCAGCCAAACGAGCGTCACGGGAGTGGATACGTGAGTACAGCTCAGGTGGAGGGATATGAACCTCAGCGGTGGAACAGGAATGATAACGTCTGTTAAAGGTTTTTCTCCACTGTGTTACTGGCTTTATATATGCTCTTAGTCCATTTTCTGTCGTTATCATACATCTTTGTTTGTCACTCGTAACATTATTTATTTCAATTATCTTTCCTTGTTTTATTATATTGATAACGTTTCTTACTGAAATGCGACAGTGTCTTTTATTGAGACTGTTCCAGTGTGCCCTTCCAGCAGCTGTTTGTTGCTGTGATAATTGTTGTTGAAGCAGGTGGTTTTTCTTTTGCAACAAAAATACTTGATGCTCTAGCTGTTGAATTGGTGAATCCATCATAAAAAACAGTTACGAGCTGGTCACGGGCACCAAATCAAGTTATGTGGCCGGGGGAGTGGACGGGAACGGCACCAAATCAAATTAGATGTGACCGGGCTTGGTCACGGTGACAAATCAAGTCTAGTGTGACAGGGTGAGAATGGGGTGGAATCTTTTATCAATGTTCATCTGTTGTTTTACTGGCGACTGCCAGAGATGGTGATTACAGAATAGGAACATAACCCAGGTGGTTCTTTTGGAGACTCGTAACTGTGTTTATGTTTTAGGCTGCATGATCGTCGAAAATATGGTAATATTATTTTCTCAATTACCTGATGTAAACAAACGACACTTCCTACTGACGTTCAGGAAATAAGTTCAAGCTGGATTAAATATGAATGAACATCTTTATTAAGTGTCTGCACACTCTGACAACTTCATAATAGTTCATAAATACATGTGCTTCTGTGGTATACAAACCAGTCATCCCAAGAAATAACACACAGCCATCGAACTTACAAGATGGTCCAAACCCCAAAATCACTGCCTCGCTCGTCTCGTGCCTAAAACCAACTCACTTAACCCCCTTCTCTCAAACCATCACTTCCGTCCTAACTACTGGGCAATTCTACCCCAAGTTCGATGACGTCATTTCTTAACCTTAATTAAATCACTCATAGTATATGTGACTAGTGTTATTACACTAACTAGACACGTTCAAATACTTAGTGTTTAATCTTGCTAAGTATTCTTACCCTAACTATAATTAAGTGGCAGCACCTTAGTGTTAATCCGACGTAACAGTCCGTACTGTCACACTGTGCTCTGGTTCTGGGCTCTATGATTCTAATTCAAAATCAACACTTCAGGCTTTAGAAGAATACCTTCAAACTGAAAATAAAGAAATAATACAGCTGCCGAAACAATTGACAACCTGCTGACAAAATACGACATCAGAGTCACTCTCCAGTGGATACCAGAGCACACAGACATACCAGGCAACGATAAAGCAGACAGACTAGCAAAACTAGGAGCAAGCATGGTTCAAACAAACACTCCAGCAAACATGCAGACTGCTAAACGAATACTCCAAAACAACTTCAAGGAGGAATGGCTGAACCGATGGACAAAAGGGTCTACTGGACTTGCCTTGTATAAAGAAATGGCCCATCCCAACAAAAATGGCAACACTAGTAACTTACAACGTAAGGAGCAGAGCACAATCTTCCAACTAAGAACAGAACACACCAGACTCAACAAGCACTTAAACAAATTAAACCCCACACATGGGCCTAATTGCCCAAATGTACCCATCCGTATGAGACAGTTCAGCATGTGCTGCTCACTTGCCCAGGACTCTCCACAGAGAGACGACAGCTATTGCCGGGCTCCCCAACAATCACAAACACTATACAGCACTACTCAACAGCTGCAGAACACATGCAGGTTCTTCGGCTTGGCATTGACTGCTAAAGAGCGACTAGCTCAGCAGCCCTAGTTAATCAACAACAACAACGTAGATGCAAATTTCTTTATCTCAGGGTATTTTTCTGACCAAAGTTGTAAAATATAATGATAAACATTCTGTTAAAAGTGTGTATTGATAGATTAATAATTGAAAAAAAAATAGCCAGTGCAAATTGAAATAGAACAATAGAATCCAATATGGCCGCTGTTTTCATGGCAACCACCGAAACAATACCATCACACTTTTCAATATGCTTATCTATGATTGATGTAGGATAAGACAGTGGATTTTCATGGAAATCCTATGATTAATAACGAATATAGCTTTTCACTGTAACTCCTCACCCACGCCCCCTCCCCCCGTTTTAAACAAACTTCGCACTACGGACCTCAGCAATAAAGCCCTAACATTACTTTATTGTTTTTAAATCCATCTCTTACTTTATTAGAGAATAATAACACAAATCCCAGCTCAGACTACAGGTAAAGGAAGCCCCAAAACACATACTGCCGTTAGAGAGTGAAGTTTTAAAGACTTCACTATAGAAGGCCTCACCTTATTAGGTGAGATTACAGGCTCCGCCACTCGCTGCTTTTATGGTTCAATCACCAGTTGAGGTGGGATTTTTTAGACCGCCAGCGGCTCCGGTGTCGACCCAGTCTCATGAATTTCGTACCAGAGCAACTCTGGGAAGGTTAAGGCAGCTGGAGTGATGCTGACCACATCACCCCTAGTGTGCCGATGGTCAAGAAAATATGGGCCTAACACCATATTCCCAATATGCCTCAATGGGTGTGTAACGGGATCCTTTACCTTTCTTTTTGCCACTCGCTGCTTTCACCTTCCCTAACCTAATACCAGCGTCAGATACGCATTTATAGTTTGGCAAACTGCAGATGCCGCTACCAGGTTTCGAACACGGTAACTTTATCTCGAGCAGCAAAATCTAATCATTTCTCTACTCGACCCAAAAATAAAACAAAATACACACGACAAAATAAACATGCACACGATGCAGACGAAAATAAATGTAGATGATCACTAACGAGTATTAACGTTTGTTAAGTTTATAATATTTTGTATTTTCTTACATTTGTTATGGTTACATTATTTTCTATACGGAAAATGGTGACGATGATGATGAGAATGTCACGAACTGTATACAATTTAGTACAGTATCCCTTTATCGTAACTAACCAGGATTAATCATATGGAAAAGGACATTTTGTTTCTACCACTTCCAATTCCACCTTCTCGATAGATATTTCTTTCTAGTGAGATTCTCGATAAATATTTCTTTCTAGTGAGATTCTCGATAGATATTTCTTTCTATTGAGATTCTCGATAGACATTTCTTTCTAGTGAGATTCTCGATAGATATTTCTTTCTAGTGAGATTCTCGGTAGATATTTCTTTCTAGTGAGATTCTCGATAGATATTTCTTTCTAGTGAGATTCTCGGTAGATATTTCTTTCTAGTGAGATTCTCGATAGATATTTCTTTCTAGTGAGATTCTCGTTAGATATTTCTTTCTATTGAGAATCTTCCGATTCATCATCATCATTATTTTCCTTTTTGCTCCTAGATCCTCACGGAGCATTAGGCAACCACTGTAGTGGGCCCACTTGCAGGAAGCCTTTACATTCACATTCTCTTGCAGCGGTAGTATCCATGGCAATTAGTTTATATGATCTGGTTGCCAGCCTCATGTATAACTTCATTGTAGTCTTCGCCTTGTACGACATGCTTGAGGGTGCAATGGTACTATTCTTTTTTTCTCCCTTCAGAGATCCCGTGAAGCTACACGAGGCTAGTAATCTGCTGTCTTGATTCATGTGCTAGGATGGGAAAGGTTGGGACAGAGTAAATTAAACCGACAACGCCTTCATCAACAGGAAAGAAGTATGAGTTTGATATTAGTATTGACAGCTCTCTGACCTATCTGTGAACTTTACGAGACGATAGAAGCTCCGGTACGTCAATACAGACCAGGGGTTCTTAAGCTTTCTTGTATCATGGACCCCTTCCAGTGAAGGCTTTGGATCTATTTGATTGTCCGGTGGAGGCTACTGGTCTATTTGATTGTCCAGTGAAGGCTACGGATCTATTTGATTGTCCAGTGAATGCTACGGACTTATTTGATTGTCCAGTGAAGACTACGGACCTATTTATTTGTCCGGTGAAGGCTATGGACCTATTTGATTATCCGGTGAGGCTACGGACTTATTGGATTGTCCGGTGAAGGCTACGGAACCATTTTTAGAAACAAAATTTACATAAAAGCAAAATACAAAAACAAATTTACATTTTAAATTGTGTACATAGAGACCACATAGAATACATTCATGACCTCCCCAAGGAGTCCGTGGACCACAAGTTAAGAAACCCTGACAGACGATCAGCTATTGCAATATTTGTTCTCGACGCCACGGAAATGTCAAGACAGGAAAATAAAATTGTTGTACTCACCAGTTGATTATTATCTACTATAACAGTCAGACATAATCATTTTACTGTGTGCTCCTTACGAAGCATGGGACTAGCACTGTAGTTGACCCTCTTGCAGGAATAGTGCTGCAGGCATTCAATTGCTCCTGCAGTGTCGGTTTCTCTGGCAATTTGTTTTATATGATGAGATTGCCAGCCCCATGCATAACTTCATATTAGTTCTTTTGTATGTCATGACTGAGCGTGCAGTGAGTCTTATTCTTTATTGGTATCATTAGAGACCCCCGTGAATTGCATGGTACAGTTGTTCAGTTAGTCTTGATTAATGTGCTAGGACACGCTGATGACAAGAATCAGACAAGTGCCAGTGGAACAAGAGATCAGAAGAAGACTCTGGAGATGGATAGGGCACACGATGAGGAAACCTGCTGATAGCATGGCAGTCCTTGGTCTGGAATCTCAAGGGTAAGAGAGGTTAGAAGGAGACCAAGGAGATCAGGAGAAGAGAACAGGAAACAAACATGAAGGCATGAAGACAACCTTGAGCTGATGGCATGGGTCAGGAAGAGTTGGTGTAAGTTTGTTGAAGGCCTATGCTCCTTGGGGAGTTGAAAGGTAATGAAATGGTGAATAAATATGCTAGGCCAGGAAAGGTTGAGAAAAAGTAATTAAAACCGACAACACCTTTATCAACAAGAAACAACTATGAGTTTGATGTTAATATTGACAGCTCTGTGACCTATCTGCGAACTGCGCGAGAGGACGGAAGCCCCGGTAAGTCAATATATACACATACGATCAGCTATTACAATATTTGCTTTGGACGCCACGCAAATGTCATCACAGGAAAATAATTTTTGTACTCACCCGTAGCTTCTAATCTATTATAACCGTGACTGTCTAACATAGTTTGCACTAATGTTAATATTCCGTTTTTGTTTACATTATGGATCACATGTTATGTTCGTAATTGATCGCTGCTATAGCTAAACTGAATGAGCGTTCAAATTTAAAACCAGCCATTCTGGAAAAGCATGAATCTTTGGAGTTTAGCATTTTTCTTCTCTTGTTCTGCAGATTAGCAGCGCGGTTAGGCGCTTGCCTCTCGCGACAAAGTTACCCAGTGGCGTCGTGCTCTAGTCTTTTCAGCTGTAATAGGGTGCATTTCTCTGCTTTTGTGTTATGGAATGCAAAGGCAGCGAGGAAGACACTGAATAGCCTACCTCATGAATTTGGAACTAGTATGAAAAAGTCTCCAATACTTCACTCCCCTACGGCGGTATCCTGGACTACTGTAACTTTTTGCTCTGCCGCTAAGCACCTCGCACAAAAAGTTTCGATTCGTGACCATTTTGTGTTCTTAAACTACCATCAATCCAAATGTCTTCATAATTTCATTAATGCTTTAATTAAAAAAAAAAAAAAAATAAAAATCCCTTTAATAAATACTGCCGGAGTGGAGTATAGTGTTGATTTTTCGTTGTGCCAAATTTCACCTTTAAGAGTTAGAGTGACAAAGAGCCAGGGATCCAGACCTCCAGGACGACCCAGAGTCCGCTGGGAGGACAACATTAGACAATCTTTGAAGGACCGAGGACTAGAATGGAACCAGGCCAGGAAGAAGACAGCTGATAGAATAGTCTGGCGCTCTCTCTTCCAAACCTCTACACCTCACGGTAGAAGAGGAACGACTAAGTAAGTAAGTGACCATTTCATTTTCTCGCTGCCTGTGCCTATCATAACTTAAAAGCAGTGTGGATTTGGGGTGACCTATTCTCGATCTCTGCTTCACTACGGCAGTAGTCAGTATGGTCGCCACCTTTTCCTTTCTCTGCTATGTAGCAGACATTTTGTATTTTTCAACATTCTTACACTCCTCTCAGTGTTATGTTGTCATGTCTATTTGGTTACCCGTTTCTCCCTGCTTTGCAAGGAACGGCTGAGATAATAATTAATCGACAACCATGTTGGTTAATCTCGGGTATGGCCGACATCAGACTACAGATTAACACTAAAATCGCCCAGCGCATTTGTTTAATCGCTGATAAGGCCAGGGTACGTTCTTTGTCAAGATGGTAAAGAGACGGATTGTATGTGCTCAAGCGACAGATAACGAGATTACTCGTCTGTGCTACACATTTTGGACAGACATGCATAACATCATCGTTTCCTGCACACCTTGTGGCAAAGCAGGAAAATAAGATGTTACATCTGACACAAATTGTCGAATGAGTTTACAGATGTGTTTGTGAGTTTGCATAGAAGGCATCGGATGTTTTATTTCCATATAATGGAGAGGTGACCTTTTGCATCACGCACATTAATTCAGGCGGAAACAATTTTGAAATTACCCCACTAAACACGCATGTTTGAAACGATTGGAGCTTTCTTAGCATCGTAACAAAACAAATGCGGGGGGAGACAGGCAATATAACCTGACCTTTTTACAGTTTTAAGACACTGTGAAAATTCACTGTGAGGATCGCTCGCCAAGACGAAACCAGACTGCCAGGGTTAGAATTCAGAATCCTCTTTATCAGACCGGACTGTGGAATATCTTGAAGGACTTAGAGCCCAGGAAAAACATTTTAATAAGGAAAACCGGGATCTGAGAAAACTGAAACACTGAGTCATAGTGGGAGTTTAGTGCTAACATAACGACGCCCAAGACACGTGAAAAAAGGTATCTGCAGCGCCTTAAACCTACTTCTCTGAGCAAACAGTCTGTGGGTCAAGATTGGCGTACGTTGTGCATTTTTTCACATTCTAAATTTTTCATTACTAACATGTAAACTAATATGTATATATTGCCATGTGAATATTAATGTGTGAAAATCGCGAGTGGATGTCCAAGTCATTTGAGGCTGGCAACCTCAGCTTATAGAATGATGATTTCATGAACCACCACTGCAAGGGCTGGTGACTGCTTTATTGCTAGTTTCATAAAGAGAACTAAAAAGCATAGGTAGTCCCAAGTTCCATAGGGAGCAGGGAGGGAAAGATGAAAGAAATGATGTACATTCTAAGTATAATATTTACAATTACAAACCAGTGTAAATGTCTGTGTAAACATATTCACTTTAAAATTAATGAAAGTTTCAAAGCTTTTCAATCAATATAGATGTAAATGAAAACATATTCAATCTATATTGTGAACACTTTTCTATTAGTGTAGATGTTAACATAAACATATTCTATCTATACTATTAACCTTTTCATTTGAATGTAAAGTAAATATAAAGCTATTCAATTTAAATGTAAAGAAAGTTTTCTCTCGAGGGATTAAGCTTAATTCTCATAGAGGGTAAATTCTCAGATAGATGGGATGGTGGAATAGGAGAAAGGGACCCATAACTATGTATCTGAAAACGCAATACTCAGGAGAGCGTTTTGTTTCTATTCTTTCACCATAGTTGGTGGTACCAGTTGAGGGTACTATCTCTGGAACAAGAAGGGAATTGCGATTACAAACCAGTGTACATGTCTGTGTAAACATATTCACTTTAAAATTAATGAAAGTTTCAAAGCTGTTCGATCAGTGTAGATGTAAATGAAAACATATTCAGTCTATATTGTTAACACTTTCCAATCAGTGTAGATGTTAATGTAAACATATTCTGTCTATACTATTAACTTTCTCATGTGAATGTAAAGTAAATATAAAGCTATTCAATTTAAATGTAAAGAAAGTGTCCTCTCGAGGGATTAAGTTCAATTCTCATCGAGTGTAAAGTCTGAGGTAGATGGGATGGTGGAATAGGAGAAAGGGACCAATAACTATGTGTCGGAAAACGCAATACTCAGGAGAGCGTTTTGTTTCTATTCTTTTACCATAGTTGTTGGTGGTATCAGTTGAGGGTACTATCTCTGGAACAAGAAGGGAAAAGTGGCTTGAACTTTAAGACGAGGGACCAACTTCGTAGACACTCTCTGACCCTTCTGGGAACGTACTGCGCCCTACAACCTTGACCAGCGATGAGCGTGATCAGTACACAAGAACCAAACCATCAGAAGGAGCATAACCGTCACTGACATCTATGTAAGACATAAAAGCTGCCAAGTGACTTCCTTTACACATTTCTATCACATCACAACAGCGATGATAAACTTTTTTTAAATAAATAATTATTCATTTCTTTAAAACCTTGTTAAAACTTAAATGATTATTGAATCAGTTATTTGCAAATATACACACTTAACGTCGATTTAATCATTTTGAATGTACTGTATGTTTGTCTCAGTCAATTTGCTAAATACACTCTACACAGAGCTATACCATAATAATAAGAATTCCACTGAGTAAATCAGGATGGGGGCTTGAACGATCTTAAATTAATAATTGCTTAATTCTTCATACAAAGCGGCGGGCCGATATAAGTTAACAATTGCCCTGCAAATGCAGCATTGTTCTTGACTTCGGAAATATCTTATGGAAACTCCGTTGAGATAGAAGCATCAATATCCTTCTATCTACAACTCTGCAAAGAGTAATCTTGTGCAAAGGTAGACACCTTTGAAGGCCCATATTAGATACTCTTGAGTTTTAATCACTGTTGGACAACTACTGCAAAGCAGGGAAGGCAAATCCGTGACAAGCAGATTCAGATGCCCATATACAGCCGGGTAGAATGGCGTTTGACGCTAGTAGTCTTCGAACCCGGTAAGTTTGCCTATACAACCAAACACTCTAAACACTCTACCACTGAAAAAAAGGTAAAGGATCCCGTTACATGCCCAGTGAGGAATATTGGGAATATGATGATAGGTCCATAATTTCTTGACCATCAGTACACTAGGGGTGATGTGGTCAGTATCAGTCCGGACTCTGCCACTAAACGGTCACTATTTTAATATTTCTCTGTGGTATGGCCCATCCCTGAATTTACATCACGTGCAATGAAGGGTTTGTGATGGTAGCAAAGTAAGCTGCACTCTACAGACAGGACAAAGCGGAAATTAGTTTCGTCACCTCATTAAAAAAGTGCCAATAAATTTCGTAATCCACTTTATATTCGTCCGTTACCTTATCAAAAAACGTGACAATAAATTTCGCAATCCTCTACCTCCACACTTCACATCATAGAAAAAACTTGCTAATAAATATTGCAATCCACCTACTTCAAATGTCAAAGAAAGAACAGTAATAATAAATTTCGTAATCCACCATACCATCTTCGTGAGTCTTAGCAGTGAAACAACCATTTTGAATTGACTGAACCATAGACAGGCAGAATTCAGATGTACTAACAATTACGAGGGAAGGTCAAAAAGTAATGCCTCCTATTTTTTATGTATGTAAATACTGCATCGGTGTGCAATTTGTAAATTTAGCAGGATTCCTCAAACACTCTTCTGCACTGTATAGCATTACCAACCTGTTTCAGTAACAGGTGGCACCATTGTAACAGTTTAAAAATAGCTGCCAAAGACGTTCGGTTAAAACAACGTTATGTCATAGAATTCCTCAATGCTAAAGGCGAGACCCCAATTCGCCTCCACGAACGTTTGAAGAATGTTTATGGAGATTCAACAGTGGATGTTAGCACTGTCCGACGTTGGGTACATCGTTGTGACGAAGCTGAAGTAGGTCAATCCTCAATGGCTGACGCAAAGCGGACTGGCCGTCCGTCTAAGGCAGTGACTCCAAACAACATTCATCGAGTTGATGGCATCATTCGTGGTGACCGTCGGGTAACACTGGATGAACTTTCTTCCATGTTGTCCATTAGTAAAGGCAGTGTCCAGAACATCATTAAAGACCTGGGTTATTCAAAAGTTTGTGCACTGTGGGTACCCAGAATGTTGACAGACAGACATAAAGAGACAAGGAAAACCATAGCCATCAACCTCCTGCACCGTTACGAAACTGAAGGAGAAGAGTTTTTATCGAATATTGTGACAGGTGATGAGACTTTGGTTCTTTTTTTTTTTAACCAGAATCCAAGAGGCAGTCAATGGAATGGCATCACACAACATCGCCGACAAGAAAGAAGTTCAAAAGTTCACCATCTGTAGGGAGACAGTTATGGCCTCCATGTTTTGGGATGAGAAGGGTGTGATTCTTCTCGACATCTTGGAACAGGGAAACACGGTGAATGCAGACCGTTACATTGAAACTTTGAAGAATCTTAGAGGTCGTCTTCGGCGACTTTACCCATTACCAGATCAGAGAACTGCACTACTGTTGCACGATAATGCCACGCCACACACCGCTAAACGCACCATTGATGCGATTTCAGAATTTGGCTGGACATTATTACCCCATCCCAATTACAGTCCCGATCTTGCACCTTCTGACTTCCATCTGTTTGGACCACTGAAAGAAGATCTTCGCGAACATCACTTTGAGGACACCGAGACCTTTAAACGCGCCGTACGCCAGTGGTTTAGGAAAAAGGACACACATTTTTACCGTGCGGGGATACATGCCCTTGTGAGAAGATGGACTAAAACTGTAACAAATAACGGAGACTACATTGAGAAATAAATTTTTGAAGTTCAGACTTGGAGCTAAATTTCAATGTGAATTTTATCTGTTTTCTTGCCTATTGAATGAAATTAAAAATTACGAGGCATTACTTTTTGACCTTCCCTCGTAAATAGTATACGGGTTCGCTCCCAATACAGGGCAACTTTTTTAAAGAACTGTAGCGAAAGGTTTTTAAGTGTGTATAGTCAGTAGTAGATATTGAAAGAGCGAAATATACTGTTCAAACAAAGAAATGCATAGCTACTGAAGGCACACACATAGCCATAATTTTGACATTCAATAACTTTTTTAATTTAATGAGTTAATTGTTCAAATTGCACACAAGAATACCTTAGGGATCAATCAATCAATTGACAGTTGTTTTGCATCTGGGTCACGAGAGTTTTTTGGCGTACGGGATTTCCCGTTAGTATGGTGTGTGGCCTCCTCTTGCATCGATCAGCGACTAGCATCTCCTGGGCATGCATGCGATCAGACGTCTGATGTGGGCCTGTGGGATGGCTGCCCACTCTTCCTGGAGTGCCTGGAACCGATCACGACGATTGGCTGGAGCAATGTCTCGGCGACAAACACATCAATGCAGCTCATCCCACAGGTGCTCAATCGGACTCATTTCTGGAGACAGGGATGGCCAGGGAAGGGTGAGAATGTTGTTGGCAGTCAGGAACTGCGTGGTCAACCGTGCACAATGGGGTCTGGCGTTGTCCTGTTGAAACACAGACCTTTGGGCAGCCAAAAGTGGAAGGACATGGGGTCGAAGAATTTCATTGACGTATCGTTGCGCATTCAAGCCTCCTTCAGTGTGCACCAATTGACTCCTTCCGTTGTAACTGATCATTCCCCACACCATTGCACCTCCACCACCGTGCGGCGGATCTTCATCAACGCAATGTTGGGCAAAACGTTCATTTCGCCTACGGTAGACCCTACGCCGTCTATCATGACGCTGCAACAAAAAGAAAGATTCGTCACTAAACCAGTCACGTCTCCGTTGATTGTCAGCTGCCCAGGGACGATGCTGGTTGGCCAAAAGAAGTCGATTTTGGCGATGGCGGCGCGTGAGGACAGGTCCTCGGTAGCGTCATGCAGTCTATTCCGGACAGTTTGATCAGACACATGACGTCCTGCAGGCAATGACTGGGCAGTTGAGGAAGCTGTTGTAAACCTGTCTCTGAGGTGACGAAGCCGAATAAAGCGATCCTCCGCTGCTGTTGTCACTCTGGGTCGTCCACTGCGATGCCGGTCTTCAACTGAGCCAGTGGCTTGGAACCGGTGCCAAAGTCGACTGATGGTACTCTGATGCACGTTTAGATGCCTGGCAACCTGACTTTGACTTTCGCATGCATGCAGCCGGCCAATAGCAATGTTCCTTAAATTTATCGATAGAGACACCATAAATGTCTGCTTGAAAATGAACTGAATTTTGTTTGTAGCGTTATCCTTTTATAGGGTTTCAGTTGCGTAGTCAGTGAATAGTGTTCACCCCAAATTCTGTTGCTTTCACATGCGCGCAACATGAGCTGTGGTCAAAAATTGCGTCATAAACACTATTTACCACTGCGTTGTAACGATTACAAAAACGAACGCAATTCAGGTCAACACGTGCATTTGACACTGTACAGAACATTTGAGGCTGGTTTTTATATACTCTAGCACCAAATTTTACTTACAAACTCATAAAAACGCGCCCTCGGATAGCTATGCGTTTCTATTTTTGAACAGTATAGTATTCTGTCTTGAAATGAGTGAAGTTCCAGTGTTGGAGAAGAAAACTGGTATCACAGGATAGTCACGGCTGTGAGGGGTATCTGATTCAGAAAGTATCCAGAGTAGTCAGACCCTATGGTGGCACCTTGCTATGTAACTACCTGTGATAATTAAACAATTCAATAAAACTCAAACAATATACAATTAATAAGTCAGAGTGTTTCAATTATGAATATACCTTTTCTTCTCTTGTGTCAGTATGAAGAGTGAATTGTTGAATGTGAATGAATAAAATTTGATTAAACAAATTGAATTAATGTTCAGTAAATTTAGTATTAATTTTTTTTAAAGTCTTTTCAGATATCTTGACTATAACTAAAACGTTTCTCCAAAGTTCCTTTCTCACTATTGCTTCTTGTCTGGTCTAGAATCAACAGTTTATCATCATTGTCGTAGATTTCCGATAGGAGAATTAAGACTAGGTTTGGTCCCTTCTGAATAGGTTTGAATAGGTGATAGACTCAGTGAGAGTTTGTGAAAGGTAATAGAATTTCCACACACGTGAGATGATAGATTTGATATAGTGGCTGTCTCTGAAAGCAAAAAGAATTCTTCTCTCTCTCACCTATCTTCTACAACAGTTGTTACAGCGTCAGACAGACTACACCAATATACATATTACGTATATTTCTATCACTCACAGGCACGCACATACACGTGACGACAGGTAAACACACAGACGTGGGAAAACTATAACAATGATATATATATTATCTAGAACGAGCTGACCAAACACGATTATTAAGTTCAAGAGCGATTTTATTATCAGGAAAAATCGGCTCACAACATCAAAGAAAGTACATCAAGGAAAATACATATACACATAGTCATAAAAAATCAAGGAAATGTTGCAAGGATGATAGCCCCGTTATAGTGTTAACTCTAGGTTTAGCCCGGCCCCGTTAAGAGAACAGATGATGGCGCCAGAGTCACAGATACATAGGGTTTGAGTCTAAGAGTTTTTCTTTGTTTATCTCGTAATTATATGCACAGAGTTTGAAAAAAAATCTGATTTAACCTAAGACAAAAACACAAGAACTCTAGCCTTAGCAACAAATTATGCAGATTGAAAAAAAAATTAGGACAGCAACAGGGTGTCAAAGATATACTAGTGAAAATGTCACTCAGACCAGCGTACACTCATTCATTCCACCATGGCTTCTCATTCAGGTACTCACGACTTTGCTCGCTGCCTCTTGGAACACATTGATTTTAGATTTTCACACAGACTCAAAAAATGCAGTCTTCTGCCAAGAAGTCCCCAGTTCCAAAAGACGTATTTAACTTGGAGTCTCCGGGAACGACTACTTGGGTATGCAAATTTCTTCAAATGTCTGATTAAGTCACCTAACAATTATTCCAGGCGCGGGAGTTAGCAGAGCACAGTGTCAATAGCGTAGGTTTCTAAAAAATGATGAATGTCAGGTCGGTGCCTTCTCTCAGTATAGGATTCACTTTAGTCACACCACAGATTTGTCCACAAGATATAATCTAGTCGGGAAATGATTGTTAATATTCACGCCACCAGGCAGCAAATTATATAGAGTTTCTAGAAGAAATTAAGTGCTGGCTCCAAGGTCCAGTATTTATCATTACAGTCTTTGAAAACCCGTTATAGGGATATTAGTATTTCTGTCTAACTTGCACCGTCAGATCAGTGTTACTTGAGAAAAACCCACGTGGTTCAAAATAAGGACTGTCTATTTCTTCACAAGTATGGAAACTACTACTAGGTGCTGGTAAAGTTAGGGTCACCCCAAAACTTTCACTCAACCACAGAATTACTGGTAGTCGCACAACTTAAGAATAAAAATGCTGAAAATATTTCTGGAAGTCTAGAAGTTCGACAAATTGCCGAAACAAACTGAGATCTTCGCTAACAGCTATTCTGTTTTCGAGCGACCTATCTACTGTGGAGTCTATGAGCGAGAATGAAATTAAAGTTTCAAACTTGGCCAATATCTTAAGATCAGACAAAGGGCCCAAACTTATTTCGCCAAGCGAAATTATCTCCCCTACTCCCAACATTTACGTCCGCTTAACGCGTGTCGTAACTGTCACCTACTGACCACGATGTACGCGTGTCAGTTTCAAATCCCAGACAGCCTGACTCCATGGCAGGGCAGTTTTCACACTACGGCTGACCATGGCCCAAGTGAGCGCCGTGTCAGTTTGGGATTTTCCAGCCAAATGTCTGGATACTGACCGGTGCAGATGTAAAGTATCACACCTCACCGGGACTTATGCCGAGAAGAAGCTCGCGCGCTCGGTGAGAATGTAGACGATTTGCTACGTCCTGTGTTCAGCGAACCGACTTATCACGCCTTCTGACGCCCTGCAGCCCTGACATCTACGTAATATCGTCCTAGCGCGATTCTCAATTTTAGAGAAAGGAAAAAGGTAAAGTTTGCAAATTATATGAGAATAATATTCGCAAAACGAATGGATGAAAAATACACAGGAAAAAAAAAAGTACAGAGATATTAAAAGAGAGAGTTTATGTGAAAGAATAGGAAGAAGATGTAGGAAATTAAATGAATATAAACCCTACGTGACAGAGCCTCCCCCCTTTAAGATATGGAAGCACTCCATGTCTACGTTATGGAGTTTAATTTCCTATAACCGTAGCCTCGGGGTGTCTGTCTTCTTCCCTCTCCATCTCCCCCTCCATCTCTGTCCAATTCCTACTCAAGTCCACTCCTCAAAGTTTCCTTCCCCCGGAATGTCTCCCATGCGCGCTTGAAAGAGCGTCGCCGCTTCTGACATTTTTGAAAGATTTCCTGTGATAGCGGTGGAATATCCCTGCCACTATCGTCATCTTCGTCAGTTTTGGCGATCGTCAGGAGATGGTCGGAGGTTGGCACTGGTTTTTCCAAGTATCTCTTTAAGAGATTTAAATGGAAAACCTTCTCCTTTCCTTCAATAGAGATCTGGTAGTTAGCCTTAGAAATCTTTTTCAGGACGGTAAACGGCCCTTGCCATCCGATCTTCAGTTGGTTGTTCTCGGTAGGGAGCAACACCAAAACTTTCTCTCCTGCTTCCAGTTCTCTCTCTTCCGCGACTTTCCTGTATCGGTTAGCGTGCTTTGTGCGAGCTCGCTTAAAGTTAGTCGTTGCTAGGTCCCACCCTAGTTTCAACCTTTCCTTTAAAACCGACACATATTTACTTGCTGAGACAACTGTCTCATCAGCCTTCTCGTCTGTCAGAGACTGAAGTAAGGCTTCAAGCGGGCCCTTAATGGGTCTGCCAAATAAGAGTGTAGCTGGCGGAAATCCTGTGGAAGTATGAGGAGATTCTCTGTAGCCAAATAATGCTGCAGGAATACAGAGATCCCAATCTTCAGGTTTCACTTGTGCCAGCTTACTTAGCATCATGGTGAGGTTTCCATTAGCACGTTCCACGAGCCCATTTCCCGCCGGAGTATATGGCTTAGTGTGGATGTGTTGGGTCCTCAAGATCTTAACGATCTCATCCATCAACAGGTTTCGGTATGGAGATCCATTATCCGTCAACACTTGCTGAGGGAATCCCAACCGAGTGAAAATCTGCACGAGGGCTTCTGCGACATGCTTGGCATCTGCGCATGTTAGCGGGATAGCTTCTGCCCATAAAGTGCATGTATCGACTAAGGTCAGGATGAACCTGTTCCTTCTTTTAGTCCTTTCGAAAGGCCCTAAAATGTCGATCACAACCCGTTCGAATGGTGTACCCACTATTGGCATTTCACCCAAAGAAACTGGGGGTGCCCGTTGCTTGGGTGGCACACGTTGGCACTGGGCACAGGATTTGACATATCTGATAATATCAGTATTTACTCCTGGCCACCAATAATGAGTGGTTATACGTTGGTTTGTGGCGTTCTGTCCCATATGTCCGCTAAATGGAAGAGAGTGCCCCATTTCTAGGATTTGGCTTCTGTACTGTTTCGGTACTAGGAGCTGGTTGTAACCTTGGTCAGGCTTGCCCGTTCTCCGATAAAGTACGCCATCCTCAGAAAAAATGTCCCCGTGCTGTTTGGGTTCCTTAGCCATGGGCAGTTTCCTAAAGCAGGGTGCCAAAGTAGGGTCCTTGTATTGCGCTTCTTTAAGTTCCATAGGTAACAAATTTGGCGCAGGCTCCCGTTCCTTCTTGGTTTGCCCTCTTGTAGTTACTGCTGCCACAATCGGCTCTTCCGGTTTCCCAATACACACGTATCTCCCGCCAAGTATGACTGGGTAGATGGGGTCATCCATAACAGCTGCTTTGATCACACCTCTGACAAAGTCAGAGTGTATCTCCACCAATGCGATGGGAAGCGCTGTAGGTGCATCACTCTTACGAACTCCACAAAGTTGGACGGTCTCTGCTTTCTCTTGACCGGGTTTGACCAGGTTTCTGGCAACAATGCAATCATAAGAAAGCCCCGTGTCAAATAAGCAAGAAGTTTGAGAACCGTTCAAAATAACAATACCTCGCGTTGAGGGTCTATCCCCAACAGGTTTGGAATCACTGTCAACAATTCCGCCTTGCGAGACTGTCAATAAGCATCCGATGCGTTTCGGCTCGGTATGCTCGGTCTGATCATATGTCCCGTGCTCAGGGGTTCTCCCTTTGCCACCTTGTCCTTTCTGGCTACGCTGCCATGTAGTGCGGTCGGGTTGATCAGACTGTTTGGGGTGGTTGGGGTACTTGTTCTTGTAGAACTTGGATTTTTCAGGAGGGGGGTTTTGAGGTCCAGTTTCTCTGTGGTTATTTTGGTTAGAAGCCTGAGAAGATTGCTCTAGGTTATGTTTTCGAAAATGCTCCTCTGTCGGTTTCCGCTTTGCGGCCGGTAGTTCAGCCAGCGCATTGTGATAACGCTCAGACTTTTCCAAAATGTCTTCCAGTTTTTCTGCCCCCTGCTCAGCTAGAAATCTCCGGGTATCAGCAGACAAAGTGTTCTTTATTTGTTCAGTTAGAACAAGTTCCTCAAGACCTTCATAGGTAGAGGGGAGCTGCGAAAGCTCAAGGCACTTTGTTAGATATCCCTTAAGACGAGATGAGAACTGTTGAAAAGTTTCAGAATTCTCTTTCCGGCTGTTGCAAAACAGTTGCAAAAACTTGCGAGCGTTCATTTCAAAGCGCTCCAGTAACGCTTTCTTCAACACATCGTAGTCGTCTTGTTGGCTACTTTCCAGCTTAGAATAAACATCATAAGCAGACCCTTTTAGGGCCTGGGAAAGTTTCATATTCCAACGCGACCTCTCTAACCCGTACAGAGTTGCAATTTTCTCAAATTTTTCTAACCATGTGTCAATCTTCTCATTTGGACAAGGAAAAGCTTCAAGAGTGAAAGACATAGCATTTAGTTGAAGAGATTGAGTGTTAGCAGGGTCAGTTAAGGAAGAATGAGGAGAAGACTCTCCATTGCTGGAGGTAGAGGCAGCACCACGACTTTGGAACTCTAGAGTTTTAAGCGCCAACTCGTGCTGTCTCTGTTCCCTCTCCTTCTCCTGCTGTCTCTCCTCCCTCTCCTTCTCGTGCTGTCTCTCCTTCTCTTTTTCCTCATGCTGCCTCTCCTTCTCACGTTCCTCCTGCTGCATCCTGCGGATTTCCATTTCCTCATCCATCTTCTTCTGCTGTAAATCTGCGGCTGCTTTTTCTTTCCTCCTAGCTTCTTCTTTTTCCTCTTTAGCTTCAGCTGCTTTCCTCTCCGCATCATATCTCTCAAGTTCGTCTCTGACAAAAGCTTTCGCTTCCTCTCCTTCCAGTCCCTCCTCTCTCGCTTCGTCCCTGAGGAGTTGTCTAAGCTTTGCCCTCTCGGCCATATTATGTCAGTGACTGAGACACGTGGAGATAGAAAATAGGAAAAAGAATAACCTGGTTCCTACCACTTACGAGAAAAAAAAAACAAAAATTCAAAAGATGATATCCTTAACCCTGGGATACCTCCTCCAAAGTAAAATCTAACTATCGCTGCTATTATCGGCAATAAAGCACTTAATGCAAAACACGACTACGCCAACTAAATGGTAGTTAAGATAACTTCTGAAAAATAAGTTGCTACAGTGGAAAAGCAAAAGAATATTGCAAACATTAAAGAGAAAAATAATCCCTTAATTTTTAATAATCCACTATAAGTTCGCCCCTGAAGTCAGATCGGGTAAGGGAGGGAATTAATCTGGACAAAAAGTCCGAAACACACTCCTTAACTTAGTTCAAACGCCGTTCTGCCTCAGTACCCAGTGAATGTTATACACTCACCACTTTACCAGCATTTAGTATTACAATCAGCAGTTAACATATATCCCGACAAAATCAACCTGTAACCAAAATGTATATTATTCAAAGATGCTGTGGAAAAAAAAAACTTATAAGTTTGTGTGGTCAGCACGCCCGTAAACAGATCGCTAGTCTAGGGGGTAATTTTTTTAAAAAGATACACAACTCACAAGACATCACACTCTTACTCTATTACAGAATAAGAATCTTAAATACAAAATCCAGATAGACGAGTCCACGTTTGTCGTACTCGTCTTCCTATTCTAAGTTCAAAGACCGGAAACGAGTCCCCATTTGTCGTAGATTTCCGATAGGAGAATTAAGACTAGGTTTGGTCCCTTCTGAATAGGTTTGAATAGGTGATAGACTCAGTGAGAGTTTGTGAAAGGTAATAGAATTTCCACACACGTGAGATGATAGATTTGATATAGTGGCTGTCTCTGAAAGCGAAAAGAATTCTTCTCTCTCTCACCTATCTTCTACAACAGTTGTTACAGCGTCAGACAGACTACACCAATATACATATTACGTATATTTCTATCACTCACAGGCACGCACATACACGTGACGACAGGTAAACACACAGACGTGGGAAAACTATAACAATGATATATATATTATCTAGAACGAGCTGACCAAACACGATTATTAAGTTCAAGAGCGATTTTATTATCAGGAAAAATCGGCTCACAACATCAAAGAAAGTACATCAAGGAAAATACATATACACATAGTCATAAAAAATCAAGGAAATGTTGCAAGGATGATAGCCCCGTTATAGTGTTAACTCTAGGTTTAGCCCGGCCCCGTTAAGAGAACAGATGATGGCGCCAGAGTCACAGATACATAGGGTTTGAGTCTAAGAGTTTTTCTTTGTTTATCTCGTAATTATATGCACAGAGTTTGAAAAAAATCTGATTTAACCTAAGACAAAAACACAAGAACTCTAGCCTTAGCAACAAATTATGCAGATTGAAAAAAAAATTAGGACAGCAACAGGGTGTCAAAGATATACTAGTGAAAATGTCACTCAGACCAGCGTACACTCATTCATTCCGCCATGGCTTCTCATTCAGGTACTCACGACTTTGCTCGCTGCCTCTTGGAACACATTGATTTTAGATTTTCACACAGACTCAAAAAATGCAGTCTTCTGCCAAGAAGTCCCCAGTTCCAAAAGACGTATTTAACTTGGAGTCTCCGGGAACGACTACTTGGGTATGCAAATTTCTTCAAATGTCTGATTAAGTCACCTAACAATTATTCCAGGCGCGGGAGTTAGCAGAGCACAGTGTCAATAGCGTAGGTTTCTAAAAAATGATGAATGTCAGGTCGGTGCCTTCTCTCAGTATAGGATTCACTTTAGTCACACCACAGATTTGTCCACAAGATATAATCTAGTCGGGAAATGATTGTTAATATTCACGCCACCAGGCAGCAAATTATATAGAGTTTCTAGAAGAAATTAAGTGCTGGCTCCAAGGTCCAGTATTTATCATTACAGTCTTTGAAAACCCGTTATAGGGATATTAGTATTTCTGTCTAACTTGCACCGTCAGATCAGTGTTACTTGAGAAAAACCCACGTGGTTCAAAATAAGGACTGTCTATTTCTTCACAAGTATGGAAACTACTACTAGGTGCTGGTAAAGTTAGGGTCACCCCAAAACTTTCACTCAACCACAGAATTACTGGTAGTCGCACAACTTAAGAATAAAAATGCTGAAAATATTTCTGGAAGTCTAGAAGTTCGACAAATTGCCGAAACAAACTGAGATCTTCGCTAACAGCTATTCTGTTTTCGAGCGACCTATCTACTGTGGAGTCTATGAGCGAGAATGAAATTAAAGTTTCAAACTTGGCCAATATCTTAAGATCAGACAAAGGGCCCAAACTTATTTCGCCAAGCGAAATTATCTCCCCTACTCCCAACATTTACGTCCGCTTAACGCGTGTCGTAACTGTCACCTACTGACCACGATGTACGCGTGTCAGTTTCAAATCCCAGACAGCCTGACTCCATGGCAGGGCAGTTTTCACACTACGGCTGACCATGGCCCAAGTGAGCGCCGTGTCAGTTTGGGATTTTCCAGCCAAATGTCTGGATACTGACCGGTGCAGATGTAAAGTATCACACCTCACCGGGACTTATGCCGAGAAGAAGCTCGCGCGCTCGGTGAGAATGTAGACGATTTGCTACGTCCTGTGTTCAGCGAACCGACTTATCACGCCTTCTGACGCCCTGCAGCCCTGACATCTACGTAATATCGTCCTAGCGCGATTCTCAGTTTTAGAGAAAGGAAAAAGGTAAAGTTTGCAAATTATATGAGAATAATATTCGCAAAACGAATGGATGAAAAATACACAGGAAAAAAAAAAGTACAGAGATATTAAAAGAGAGAGTTTATGTGAAAGAATAGGAAGAAGATGTAGGAAATTAAATGAATATAAACCCTACGTGACAATCATAAACACTAAGCACTGTCTTTGACTGCTTATGACTGCTCATGACAGATCATGACAGCTTACATATGCTCATGACAGCTCACATATGCTGCAGGAATTTGGTCACAGTCTATACTCAACTTAGAGTTAATGCCTGCCTCTTTTGAATGACACACCACTGTAGGTTGAAGATCTTTGCACCAGCCCACCTAATACTAAGGGGGACTAAGGCTGATATTCAGATGACAATTTATAGGCTCCTGTGAGGTTTCAGGTAGCTCTTGTTGATCTAGACTCAGATCTCCGGCATATGATGACACATATGAACCCGCGGACAATGATAGATATGTGGTTAGTCCTTGTTTATGGAACCCATAAGTCTAAGTGTGCATGAGATGAGTGTGTTTCAGATGGTTGCATGTATATGAATAATACATGGCTCAGTATGATTAGCTGTAGCGAGACAAGACAGCTGTCTATCTGCAGAACATTTTCTAAAATAATATAGTACATGAATAAACAGAATAAATTTTACACATATTTATGATGCTACCCTTGCCTTTCCCATTATGGAGTACCAAGTCTCTGATTCTAATATAATATTATAATTGACTACTCCATGCGTTAATCCTGATAATCACTTGTAAGCATCCAATTCATTTTTCAATTTTACATCAAAAGTGCAGTTCAGTTCTCCGGTCTGATCCTGTCACAATTCTATTAAATTAAAGCTGTAATAAAACAAATTAATTAATCATAAATTCTACATACCCTCTTAGGACAGATCTTAAGCACAGACTAGACTTGATTTGGTAAAGTGGAACTGCACGGCAACACAAATAGAAAAGGTATAGCCTTGGCAAGCTTCCCTCTCCAGTCTATCTCTGGCTTCTGCTGCGTGAGTATGTGTTTTGAAAACTCCGCTGTCTCTTTTTATAGACTCGCAACTGGCGTATCGGAGAGCAGCGTTTTTCAGCCTGTCTTCCGTCTATCACTTTTATCAGTTTCGAGTGAAGTGTGCGAGATGGGTTTCAAAGATCTTCGTCTTGCATCTTAATTCGTTTATCCATAACTTTCTGATATATCTCATTGTATTTCACAGACTTAGCGCTTTCTTTCCATATGCATTTGGCTGTAATTGGTTCTGATATACATTATTTACAAATTTTTAAAATCTATCGACTTGGTAGTTTTCGAGGTGCTGGCTCAGTTAATCTCAATTTCCTCCATAAGTACTGCTTCTATCTAATATTCCTTAGGAATGCACATTTCTGGACATATTCTTCGACAAACAAACCAGTTGCCTTCATTTTCTGTTAATGTATCATTCTATACTACCCCTAAGTCTAACCTAAACTTTGTACAGTTTTCGTTCTCAGAACAGACGCCATAATACAATATCGATCGTCTTCTGCCGGCAAGTAAATTTGATTGGCTGACCCAATTCCGTCCTCGTTCATTCATTAACAAGGCATGTGTATACTAATTACGCCACAGGAACCAGTAGTTTTTAATGATGCCATACTCCCCCATGATCCTGGGTAGTGAGATCGGATGCTTAGGCTCTCGGAAAAGGGTGAAAAAAAGGAGGTATTGTGTGCAAGTTGCTTCTTCTTCTTCTTTGATCCTTAGCCGCCGACCGTCAAAGCATTCAGTGGCTATTACGCCTGATGGCGTCTTGTAGGGCAACAACAAATTGATTCCACTTTGCTCGGTCGGCGGCCATCCTTCGTACAGTGCCCCAACTCTGGTTCATTCTTTGCATCTCAGCCTCCACAGTCCTCCGCGAAGTTGTTTTTGATCGGCCTCTCTTTCGTTTTCCTTCAGGGGTCCACAGCATAGCTATCCTTGTGATGGCATCGGGGTCTCTTCTGAGGACATGGCCAACCCAGCTCCAGCGTCTGCCAGTTATGATGGTGTGCATGACCTCTTGCTTGCTCCGAGTAAGCAGATCTTGGTTGGTGATGGTATTCTGCCAAAAGATTCGGAGAATTTTTCTTAGGCATGTTGTGTGAAAAGAGGACAATTTCGACATTTCCTTCTCTGTAACTCTCCAGCTCTCCGCGCCATAGAGAAGCACAGAAAGCACACAGCTCTGATATAATCCTAATTTTGTGCTTGTGCTGTACTGAGAGGACTTCCAGATGTTGTTTAGACTAAAAAAGGCTGTTCTTGCTTTGTTCATTCTGTTGTTGATGTCTTTGCTTGCTCCGCCGTCTGGTGTTACTATGCATCCTAGGAATGTGAAGGCATCTGTCTGTTCCAGTTGCTGATTCCTTACTGATATGGGCTCAGGGTTGCTCACATTGAGCGTCATGACCTCTGTCGTCTTTAGGTTGATGTTTAAGCCCACCTGCTGGCTATACTTATTAAGTTTATCCGTTTTTTCCTGGATGTGTTGATGTGAATGTGCTGGCAGTGCAATGTCATCTGCATATTCCAGATCTTCCAATGTAGAAAATGTAGTCCATCTTATTCCTCTTGGATTGCCCTCTGTTGCCTGGTGCATCACCCAATCTATGACTGTTAAAAATAGAGTGGTTGATAAGGGGCATCCCTGTCGTACTCCTGTCTTCACTTCAAAGGTTAGGTTGCTCTGCCTAATGCTACACGTAAAGTTGACATAAAGGCTTTTTATGATTGACACTTTGCAGCTTGGAATTCCATAAGCCCTCAGTATTTTCCATAAACTGTTCCTATGTATACTGTCAAAAGCCTTTTCAAAATCAACGAAATTAATGTACAGCTGTCTTTGCCATTCTGAGCACTGCTCTATAATGTTCCTGAGAGTAAATATATGATCTACACATCTTCTGTTCTTTCTAAATCCTGCTTGTTCTTTCCTCAGTTTGTGGTCTACTGCTTTTGAGATTCTCTTTATAATTATCCTGCCTAGTATTTTGCTGGGAACTGAGAGAAGAGTGATTCCTCTCCAATTATTGCAATCTGCAAGATCTCCCTTCTTGGGCAATTTGACAATTATTCCTTTTCTCCACTCTGTTGGTGTTGTCCCTGTTTTCCAGACTTGTGCAAATAGGGGTTCTAATAGTTCTGCTGCTAGCTCTGGGTCTGTCTTAAATAGCTCTGCATTTAAGTTATCATGACCAGGAGCTTTTCCATTCTTTAACCCTTTGATTGCTGTGATGATTTCTTCTTTTCGTGGGATGTCTGTATTAACATCTAGATCATTTTCAGCCTCAGGAACATTCAATTGTGTCTCTGGTGGTTCCTTATTCATAGTTTCTCTGAAATGCTCTGCCCATCTTGTTTCCTGTCCCTCTACTGTCGTGATGAGATTTTCGTGCTTATCTCTTACTAATGTAATATTGTTTGCACCTCGTTTTCCACTGATGATTTTAGTTATTTTGTATACTGTGCTTTATTCATTTCTCAGTGCTGCCTCTTCTGCCTGTCTTGCAAGGTCATCCAGAAATGTCCTTTTGTTAGCACGGGTTTGACGTTTAACTTCCTTGTCCAGCTGACTGTACTGTTCACTATATATTGCCTTTAACCATTTAGACTTAGCTTCTGTTTTCTTTCTTTTCATTTCCTTTCTCTTCGCTATGGTGTTTAGCGTATCTGGTGTTATCCAGTCTTGGCTCCTTCTTTCCTGGAATCCCAAGCATGACTTGCTGCTTTCCTTGTATATTGTTGAGATGGTGTTGAATCTCTGGTCAACATCATCGGTCTCTGTTCTTTCCTGGCTTTTGATAATCTCGTATCTTCTCTTTACGTCGACCACGAAAGCTTTTCTGGTGAGGGGATCCTTCAGTTTCGTGATGTTGTATCTTTTCTGTTTGACTGCAACTGGTCCAGCAGCTCTGAGTTTCATTTTCAGTCTTGCTACTACTAGGTGATGATCACTTCCCACATCTGCGCCTCTTCTTACTTTCACGTCTTGTAGTGCATGTCTCCATCTGCCATTGATCATTATGTGATCTATCTGGTTTCTGTCTCGTCCGTTTGGTGATTTCCATGTTAACTTGTGCACTTCCTTGTGTGGAAAAAGTGTTTCTCCAATGACCAGGTTGTTAATACTGCAGAAGCTTATTAATTTGTCCCCATTCTCATTTGCTGTTCCACTGCCGCATTTCCCCATTACTCTTTCGTTATAATTACTGTGTGCTCCCACTTTCGCATTTAGGTCTCCCATTACTATAATGAGATCGTACCTGGGTGTAGTTTCCATTTCTTTTTGTACCTGTTGATAGAACTCGTCCTTGATCTCTTCATCGCTGTCGTTTGTTGGTGCATAGCATTGTATAATTGTGGTGTTGGTGAACCTCCCGCTCAGTCTTGCTCTTATCAGTCTGTTGTTGATGGGTTTCCATTCCAGTAAAGACCTTTCCATTCCTTTCTTCAGGATAATGGCTACACCTTCGTTGTGCTGACCATCCTCTCTGCTAGAATAAAGTACTGTGTCCCCTGTAGCTGTTTTTATTCTCCCCTTACCTGTTCATCTGCTCTCGCTTATTCCCAGAATATGTATCTTGTAGTTCCTCATCTCTGCTGTAATTTGTCTCAGCTTTCCTGCCGCATTCATAGTTCTGACGTTCCAAAAACCAATTCTGGTTTCGTGTTTTGCGGTCGGGGCATCCGTTTTCATGCCAGTGGCTTCCTTTCGGCTTTCACCTTGTCAGTCATACGAGTCTGAGACTACGGATGTCCGTCCCGCAGCAAAGTTTTTCCATTTATTGTTGTTTCCGTAACATGTGCGATTTTTTACATAGACAGGGATGCAAGATGCGCACGGTAAAAATCCCTCGTCCGTTGCAAATCGTAAAGAGTAGGCCATACAGCCGCTGCCCTAGGAAAGGGGGAAGGATAATAATTAGGCAACCTACTCACCACAGAAATATTTATAGTATTTATTTACCCTGTATACGAAGTTTCTGCACTTTGCTGAGATCTTCTTTGTGTGATCTAAAGGAGACTATCGATGCACTGATTGAGTTGTCCGTATACTATGACGATTATCCTTAAAACCGAACCAAACTAAATAGTGTACTGTACAGGCTGACTGAAAAGACAAGATAGTTCTAAACTGTTAAAGGATGACAACAGACAACAGAAAAGAAAATATAAGTGAAAGGCTTAATTTATGCGACACAATTGTCAAAATAAAGAGAATTGGCTGTTTATTTTTTAAATAAAATGCTATTTCATACTGTATTTACAGCGCAGCGTGAGTTCCGTTCTGTCAACAAATAATTTCATATCGGACAGTAACTTAGCTGTTTCTTGTAACTTCTTCTACTCCACGAGCCGAATGACACGCCACGATATAGTACCTTATTCCCACAAAAGCCAGCTAGTATGCCTGTTGTTATATTCAGATTTCCTGATGTCTCCGCTTTACACGATAAAAATAATTTACTCCATACACTGTTTACAACACTCCCAAACAGAGTTCAGCGAATTTGCAAATAGTATCCTTCTATTATAAGATATTCTGTCATCACACATACGTTAACTGCTTGTTGTAAAACATTCCTTGTGGGAAAATGGCATTCATTTTAGGACTTAGGTAAAGCCTGAATACTGCACGGGATCATCATCAGCTGCCATCTTCACAACGAAGGTTGGCTGTAAAAGATCTCCAACGTCTTCTGTCTCTTGTATTGGTGGTGCACTCTGATAGGCTCTTCCCTGTCCATCTCTTGATGTTATCTTCCCACTTATAGCGCTGTCTTCCCCTTGCACGTTTGCCTTCACCTCTCCCTTCTATTATGGTCTTCTGCAAGGTGTTATGCCGTTTTATGTCGCCAAAGTACTTTAGCTGCCGAACTTTGATCTCCCTCATTAGTTCTCTTTTCATACCTAGATTTTCTAGGACCTACTTATTTGTTTTCTTCTCTTTCCGTGAGATACGCCCCATTCTTCTATATATCCACATTTCAAGAGCCTCAATTCTTTCTTCCAAATGCTTATACATCGTCCATGTTTCTGCCCCATACAGAAATGCAGAATATATATAACACTTTATGATTCTCAGTTTTAATTTGTGAGATAACTGTTTTGATGTCAGTATATGTTTCATGTTGTTGAATATAGCCTTGGCCATTTGTCGTGGTTGAGTTAAGTGTAAGTGTAATTGTCGATTTAGACAATAGTAGTGAAATCGACAATGATAGTGGACTGGCAGAGTTATAGATTACACGTAGGTAAGGTGTAAATAGGAGGTGGACTTGAGACCAACCTGGAAGAAGATTTATTAAAGTTATCTCTCTCTCCAAGCCTCAACACACTTATATAGTCTAAGCACCGCCTGCTCTCCCTCTTTTCTCTGGATCATAAATAGAGACTATAGTAAAGAGCTTAAAATGTTAATTATGGATGAAAGGGTCGTGAACAGCGCGTTAATAAATGAGTAAAATTTATTAAAGAAGAAATGTATGAAAATAATGCATATCAGCACAAACAACATAAAATTACACCAATAATCACAAATATGCAGATACACACCAACGAACACACAGACCACCAACATAAAAACCTGTAGAACACAGAGAAATAAATAAACCGAGTGTCAGTCCGTCCGCTTTCGTGGTACCAAATGCAATAGCTCCAGTAAGTGTCTTTACCTGTAGATATCCTTCATACGTGATGGAAATAACATAAATAAATCCACTGCAGGCGCTATCGTTGGTGACACCCTAATTGCGCGAGGTGGACTGGAAGACTCTGTCTATCTCCGGCTGACCGCTCATAAGTGAGGGGTTTTAAATATCCAGAAACACACACAAGACGAAGTTACTTGAGGACAAATGTCCCTTGCGCTCTTATCCGGCGCTTAGAATTTTTGCTTGCGTACTTGGTATTAAATCCGGTTTGGGCTGGCTTGAACTGTGGTTTGATTGAGTGCTCCGTTTAAGCACACAAAGTCTGGTGATTTAAATTCTGCTATAGACGCTGGGCTGCTAGATAGGTTGGAAGCCGCAATGCTCTGACTGGTAATCCAAAGGCGAGTAGGAAACTACTACTGCATTACGATTTCAGATTTTGCATTGGCTCGTTGCACACTGCGTGAGCTTAATTTCCAGTTATAGAGAATGGGGTTGAAAAAAGGGTTTTGTTTCAGGTATGGGGGTGACGCCTCGTGAATGCTAGGTGTTTTCAGAAACCCTCTAGATCAAAGAGAATATGACGTTCTTCGCCTGACTGGAGTCTTGCTCAAGCAGTTCGGTATCCCTGAAAACTGAGACCCAAAAACAGACGACCTTTACATCAAGGAAACAATAAAATTACACTAACGTTATACAAAACAGTTATGCTCCCCTATGGGATTTAAATTATTGTAATCATTGTTATGATAGTTTAGGGCTGTTTTTATCCATTTAAGTCTCCCTCCTGTTCCTTCCACTTTATCAATTTATCAGCATGTGCCCGCATAGGCTAATATATTTTTTGTACACACATGTACCAGTCAGAAAATGTACTGACAGCAAAATCTTCTCTTCTTCCAACTCAACATACAGGAAACCTAACCTTGTAGTTACAGCTGACTGGATATGTTATTTATCTTACAAAATTAAGTGAATTTATTTCAACAGATTACAGCATTTGACATTACAAAAATAAATCGTTTGTCCCCTTTGGGGAAAAATATTAACATCCCACAAATGAATACATAGAAAATGCAATGTTCTTGCTATAATAATACATGTGCGACTGAATCATAAGAAATAATGTTATCTATGGCTGGTGACTGCTTTATGTGAAAGTTATAACTATTTCTAGCTACCCAAGTAAGCATATCAAATTCCACACCCAACCATTAGAAGTTTCTATCAGAAAGGAATAAGTGACTATCTCATATAATTCAGAGTTATAACGCCTGCACGTCACTATTCAGTTTTTTAAAGTGAATAACCCACACCTCTGACATTTCCTTACAGTAATGACAGTTATTTTAGCCTACTCTTAATCCATGGTAAGCATCTGTACGGACTGATTCTACGCCTAGTGAGTATCTGTTATCGTAAGTTTACCATTTAACCCATTGTAAACCATAACTGCTTAAGCACCACTTTACTAAGGCGGTAGACGGCTCTACATTATCACTGAATTAAATTACCGGGAGAAATCCTCAAAAATGAATTCAAGTCACATTCCTATCAGATATATATATAAAGGCTAACATGAATATACATATTATAATAGATGTCTACTCACCACTAGAAGTGCTGAGAACATAGGCAAAAAACATTTAGTTCTTTGTTAACGCTTGCCTGAGTCTCATTATGGTAATCCCGGGCAGGAAATATTTTACGAGTGTGTCTGCCTGATTAAAACCCTCTACTCGTATAGTTTACAAATAACGTTACCCGGACACCTGGCCTGGCGTATAACGTAATCAAGAGTAAGATAAAGGATATCTAGAGGTATACATCAGAAGCAACAACCGCGAGAAAGTTCCCCAGATAGACAATACATAATATTTTAAGCTCTAACTGCGTCGTCTAAGGGCCAGACCCACAAAGACCAACCGCGGGTTTTATCTCCCCCTGAATCGGAGATCAAACCTGTTTCCCCAGACCTCAAAAGGTACCTCCCGCTAGCGGACCTTTCTTCACAGAAACCCTCTCGCTCGTGATCAAACACTTTACTCGCAAGAGATATTCCTCTGGTCAGACAAACACCAGGTGCGCTCAGGTAACATTATCGTTAGCTGACCGCTGCTGACCAGTGCGGAATTTATACTGAAGGCCAGAACGTAAAGAAACCGCGGGGTGGGGTCTGAAAAGGGGAATAATGAGCCACGTAGGTAGAATCCGAAAGAAAAGAAAATACAAAATGTCGAGGAAACCAGAACATTAAAAGAGTAATAAAGTTGGGACGTGATGGTAAAATAAATTATCAGTCACCGTGACAAGTTAGCCCCCCTTTTAAAAGTTCGTGCACCACGGACTAAATGACAGTAATTTATCTTTTCCATAGACGTCCGTTATATGTCCTTGGAAACCTCCTATACTCGTAAGCCAAATTCGTATCCAACTTCTGTCTTTCCATATGGCTACGAGTTAATTTCTTCCCTCTGTCTAGTAGACGCTCAGCGAATGGGATTTTTTGAGGCTAAACGGCCCTTTACTGTGAACCTGACCTTGGTTACATAGTTCGCTCTGCTTGTTTATCATCCGGATAAAAATCCGTAATTGTTTTAAGTTTAAGCGCCGCCTGAACTCGCTGACCACTGCATAGGTAATCCGCCTGTTACATACAGTGAAATCATTGCTGGACTCGGGGTGTTTACGTTTCCTTATGGGTTTTCGTGTTACGGGCGTGTACTTAACTGACCGAGATAGCTGCAGGATATCGGAATTTTTCGCGCGCGTGTAACCCGAGTCGGCAAATGAAGCAGTTTGCTGGCTGAAGAAACGCTAGCATATTTCTTTATCTCCCTCTCCACACCTACTCCCCTGTTTCGGTGGGAGCGTTGATAAATCTTTAGACCAATGCCGTCTAAAGGCGGGTCTGGAACTTTCCTTGCCTTGCCTCTCACAATTCTGGCTTGGTCAACGGAAATGATCAAGTTGCTCTGTAAAAGCCTGGCGTAGGCGACTACTTTGCGAGATCCCGTTAGATCGCGAAGTGCCCGAGATAAAACTCTCGGTGTGTTTTTCCACTGTTCCTTGGAACGAATTTAAAACTTTAACTCTTTTAGTAGGCGCCTCATTCTTGCACCTTAGCAGCTCAGGGTGATGAGAGGAGCGGCTCCTCCTTTCCCCGATCGTTGAGTTGGAGGGATACGCCTCTATATATGGTTTTTCGCTGTCCCGCCGGGGAACTTGCGAAATATGACGTGATAGGGTGTGGCTCCCTTTTCTCGACGTCACGTGTCGGTTAGGTGGTGCTCGATCTGGAGCGTGAGAGGTCTAGGGTTCACCGCTTGCCAGACGGTAACAATCCGTATTATAATGCTTGTTAGCACCTCTTTCACCTTTGTGCAGTTTCCACGCCTGGGAACGTTTCGTACTCTTTTCCGTGGTTTTAGTTCTGCTGTCCCGACATAAATTCTTTCCTTGTTTGGGCTTCGGATCCAAGTCCAAAGGAAAGTCAATTTTCTGGAGTTGGGGCACGGTTTTAGCAGGCAAGTAATTTGTCAGGGGTGCAAGGTTTACAGGGGCGTTGTCAGACAAGGGCACAGTAGAAGGGGAACTAGAGTGACTACAATTAGTATCTGTTTCCATCCTCCGGATTTGGCTTTCCAGTTCATTCATTCTGATTTGGTGTAGCCTGTCCCTTTCTTATCTTTGTCTGTCTCTTTCTTGTCGCTCTATTTCCAATTTCTGGTACTGTTCTTGTAGCTGCTTTTCCCATTCTTGTCGTTCTGTTTCCCATTGCTTGTCCTTTTCTTGTCGTTGCTTTTCATCTTCTATCGCTTCTTCTACATACTTTCGGATGTCTGCTTCGCTCTCCCCGTATTTTTTACAGGGCCATGCCAAGATTAAACGGCTGTTAAATCAGTCGTCTACTTCGTATTGATACTGCATGCTCTCTGCGTATTCTAGAAGGGACTGAATCTCGCTGTCATCGAACTCCATGTACTCAGCTACCTCAAGAGCAATTCTATGCACTTTAGCTAGATCGGCCATTATCTCAGGGTAAGCAAACACTATAGAAGAATAAACCTAGAGATATCTGTTTGTGACAAGAAAAAACCTCAAAAACTCCAAAAAATCTAAGTGATGTAAAACTTATTATCATCACTCCACACCACTTCTGTCAGTACTCAGCTATTGAGAGGATTGGTTACTATCATCCGAATGAACACCCTCCCTTGGTACAGATGCAAGCTAGTAACTGACTATCTGTAGCTTCTTATCTCAGATTAAAGAGCTACTCCTGAAAAAATATTTAACCCTTAAAACATTTTGTTTTGACTTTTACAACAATAGTCGTCAGATTTTCATACCAAAAACTCAGCAGTGATACCAGCAACCTTAACCAGCCGTGTCATGTGTAAAATGAACAATAATTGTAACTTGTGATTTATGATTGCTGTGGAGAAAAAGCGCTGTTCAGACTTCCTCCAAAAGAAGTAGTTCGATTTGTCTAGGGGATAGAAATTCCTATAATCTGCAGAACACTAAACTTAAAGAATAAAGATAGAATCTTGTGAGAGATTCATACCAGACTGCGACCTCATCTGTTGCGATTGCTCAAATTCCCGGCGAGCAACCCATTTTGTTGCGATTGCTTCAGATATAGCTCAAAATCCCGGCGAGCAACCCATTTTGTTGTGGTTGAGTTAAGTGTAAGAGTAATTGTCGAGTGAGACAATAGTAGTGAAATCGACAATGATAGTGGACTGGCAGAGTTATAGATTACACGTAGGTAAGGTGTAAATAGGAGGTGGACTTGAGACCAACCTGGAAGAAGATTTATTAAAGTTATCTCTCTCTCCAAGCCTCAACACACTTATATAGTCTAAGCATAATCACAAATATGCAGATACACACCAACGAACACACAGACCACCAACATAAAAACCTGTAGAACACAGAGAAATAAATAAACCGAGTGTCAGTCCGTCCGCTTTCGTGGTACCAAATGCAATAGCTCCAGTAAGTGTCTTTACCTGTAGATATCCTTCATACGTGATGGAAATAACATAAATAAATCCACTGCAGGCGCTATCGTTGGTGACACCCTAATTGCGCGAGGTGGACTGGAAGACTCTGTCTATCTCCGGCTGACCGCTCATAAGTGAGGGGTTTTAAATATCCAGAAACACACACAAGACGAAGTTACTTGAGGACAAATGTCCCTTGCGCTCTTATCCGGCGCTTAGAATTTTTGCTTGCGTACTTGGTATTAAATCCGGTTTTGGCTGGCTTGAACTGTGGTTTGACTGAGTGCTCCGTTTAAGCACACAAAGTCTGGTGATTTAAATTCTGCTATAGACGCTGGGCTGCTAGATAGGTTGGAAGCCGCAATGCTCTGACTGGTAATCCAAAGGCGAGTAGGAAACTACTACCGCACTACGATTTCAGATTTTGCGTTGACTCGTTGCACACTGCGTGAGCTTAATTTCCCGTTAGAGAGAATGGCGCTGACAAAGGGTTTTGTTTCAGGTATGGGGGTGACGTCTCGTTATTGCTAGGTTTTTTCAGAAACCCTCTAGATCGAAGAGAATATGACGTTCTTTGCCTGACTGGAGTCTTGCTCAAGCAATTCGGTATCCCTGAAAACTGAGATCCAAAAAGAGACCACCTTTACATCAAGCAAACAATAAAATTACACTAACGTTATACAAAACAGTTATGCTCCCCTATGGGATTTAAATTATTGTAATCATTGCTATGATAGTTTAGGGCTGTCTTTATCCATATAAGTCTCCCTCCTGTTCCTTCCACTTTATCAATTTATAAGCATGTGCCCGCATAGGCTAATATATTTTTTGTACACACATGTACCTGTCAGAAAATGTTCTGACAGCAAAATCTTCTCTTCTTCCAACTCAACATACAGGAAACCTAACCCTGTAGTTACAGCTGACTGGATATGTTATTCATCTTACAACATTAAGTGAATTTACATCAACAGATTACAGCATTTGACATTACAAAAATAAATCGTTTGTCCCCCTTGGGGAAAAATATTAACATCCCACAAAATAATACATAGAAAATGCAATGTTCTTGCTATAATAATACATGTGTGACTGAATCATAAGATATAATGTCATCTATGGCTGGTGACTGCTTTATGTGAAAGTTATAACTAGTGTCTAGCTACCCAAGTAAGCATATCAAATTCCACACCCAACCATTAGAAGTTTCTATCAGAAAGGAATAAGTGACTATCTCCTATATTTCAGAGTTATAACGCCTGCACGTCATTATTCAGTTTTTTAAAGTGAATAACCCACACCTCTGACATTTCCTTACAGTAATGACAGTTATTTTAGCCTACTCTTAACCCATGGTAAGCATCTATACGGACTGATTCTACGCCTAGTGAGTATCTGTTATCGTAAGTTTACAATTTAACCCATTGTAAACCATAACTGCTTAAGCACCACTTTACTAAGGCTGTAGACGACTTTACATTATCACTGAATTAAATTATCGGGAGAAATCCTCAAACATGAATTCAAGTCACTTTCCTATCAGATATATATATATATAAAGGCTAACCTGAATATACATATTATAATAGATGTCTACTCACCCCGAGAAATGCCGAGAACATAGGCAAAAAAACATTTAGTTCTTTGTTAACGTTTGCCTGAGTCTCATTATGGTCATCCCGGGCAAGAAATATTTTACGAGTGTGTCTGCTTGATTAAAACCCGCTACTCTTATAGTTTACAAATAACGTTACCCGGACACCTGGCCTGGCGTAAACGTAATCAAGAGTAAGACAAAGGTTATCTAGAGGTATACATCAGAAACAAAAACCGCGAGAAAGTTCCCCAGATAGACATTACATAATATTATGAGCTCTAACTGCGTTGTCTTAGGGCCAAACCTACAAAAACCAGCCGCGGGTTTTATCTCCCCCTGAATCGGAGATCAAACCTGTTTCCCCAGACCTCAAAAGGTACCTCACGCTAGCGGACCTTTCTTCACAGAAACCTTTCTCGCTCGTGATCAAATTAGTTACTCGCAAGAGATATTCCTCTGGTCAGACAAACACCAGGTGCGCTCAGGAAACATTATCGTTAGCTGACCGCTGCTGACCAGTGGGGAATTTATACTGAAGACCAGAACGTAAAGAAACCGCGGGGTGGGGGTCTGAAAAGGGGAATAATGGGCCACGTAGGTAGAATCCGAAAGAAAAGAAAATACAAAATGTCGAGGAGACCAGAACATTAAAAGAGTAATAAAGTTGGGACGTGGTGGTAAAATAAATTATCAGTCACCGTGACACCATTCCTATTTTCTTCTTGATTTCTGTTTCATATCTGCCATCTTCTGTTATTATATGACCAAGATATACGTAGCTCTTGACTTTTTCCAGGGTTTTCCCATTTATGCTTATCTTTAATGTGGGTTTATCGTCTGTTTTGCTAATTATCATAGTTTTTGTTTTCTCAATATTAATGTCGAGTCCATATTCATGACTTATACTGTTCACTTGCTTCACTAGTTCTTGTATCTATTGTTCGCTTTCAGCTAACAGCACGGTATCATCTGCATATCTAAGGTTGTTTATTGACCTTCCACTGATGTTTAGTCCTGGTATTTCCTGTATTTGTTTGAAAATTTTTTCGGTGTATAAATTAAATAGGCAGGAGGACAGCACACAACCTTGTCTGACACCTCTTTTTATGTCTATGTATGGTGAATAATTCCTTCCCGATCTTACTGTGGCAGTTTGCTCCCAATAAAGGTTACTGAGTATTCTTATATCTTTTCCATCAATACCTATGTCTTCGAGGCATTCAATTATTTTCTCATGATGGACTCTGTCAAAAGCCTTCTTATAGTCAATGAAGCACATGTACATACTTTTTTGGACCTCTGTATATTTTTCTGCTAATATTCTTAGGCAAAATATTGCCTCTCTTGCTCCACTGTTCCATCTAAAACCAATCTGTTCTTCTTGGATTTCGCTGTCTACCTTCCTTTTTATTCTTTCCTGTATGATTTTGAGCAGTATCTTAATTGCATGACTCATCGGGCTGATTGTTCTGAAGGCTGAACAATCTGTTGCATTAGGTTTTTTGGGCAATGTTATAAAAACTGATGTCTTCCAGTCGTGTGGTATATATCCTGCACTGTATATATCGTTGCATAGATCAGTGATTGTATCTATACCAAAATTCTCCAGGGCTTTTATCATTTCAATTTTTATGTTATCCGTGCCTGCTGAGTTTCCTTTTTGTATCACATGTATGGCATTCTCTACTTCTGATCTGAGAATGTTTGGGCCTTCATTAGAATCTGGTGATGGATTTTTTTTACCTCTGTTGTCCTCGAATAGTTCTTTTACGTATTCTGCCCATCTGTTTGATATGTATTTCTCATCAAGTAATATTACACCATTTTTGTTCTTGATACAGCTTCCTCCTTGTGCAAACCGTGACCTATTTGATAATTTCTTTATTTCTTCATGCATATCTCTTGTCATGTGCTTTGCTTCAAATTCTTCTATTTCCTTGCATTTTGTTTCTATCCACCGTTCTTTTGCTTGTCTACACATAGTACGTATGTCATTGTCTATTGTTTTATACTCTGGAGTGTTTTTTGCTTTCTTTCTTTCTGCCATTTTACTCAAGATGTCATCTGTTATCCAAATTTGATTTTTCTTAGGCTCCTTTTTAGGTAAATATGCATTTGCTGATTGTATGCTTGTTTTTAAGCATTCTCATTTTGTGGTTACTTTTTCTTCTGTGTTTTCTCTTCTATACTGCTCCATGCTTTCTGTCAGTAACTGTTCGTATTTATTTTTGACGTCGATTAGATATTTTTATTTTATATCTGGTTGTTTCAGTGCTGATATTTCTATCTGGGGTTCCTCTTGTCTTCTGTTTCCTGTTCTTTTCAGCTTTATATTTACTTTGATGACGACCGGATTGTGATCTGAATTTAAGTCAGCGCCAGGATGTATCTTTGCACTTGTGACACTGTTCTTAAATCTATGTTTTATCATGATATAGTCAATTTGATTTTTAAAATCTACTTTATTTTGTTTATGTAAATAACGCAATAACCACAATAAAACGTATTTGTCAGATGGTAGCTATTGCTCGTTATTTAGACATTTGTTTCATGTTTATATAATCTCAGTGTTCGATTGAAAAAAGACCAGTTAGAGCTCTGGTGTCTCGCGGCGAAGGTAAAGGTTTCCAAACACTTTTGTTTCACCCTCCAGTCTACCCAGCTGTAAATGTACCTGACGCTACTAGTGAGTTAGGGAAGGAAAAACAACGAGGAAGTGAACTGGTTACCCCACCTCTTGAAGCTCGACCTAGTATAATAAAGTCTCTAACACGTCACTCCCCAACGGCAGTATCTGCTGTCGGACTACCTTTATCTTTTTTATTTTTAAAAATGTAATTTATACAGTTGACCATATAAACATTTAAAATTAGGGTGTGTATTTTTAATCCCCCTGTTGACAAGCAAACATGGTGGAGCCGTAAGGGGTTATTCTAGACCATAGATAAACAGTGACTATGATTTGTTACTGTCATATCAGGCCTGGGACCGAAGACGCAGAAAAAAGTGATGAATGCAGTCAGCGACCCATGGCTTGACTGCTTGCGTCAGGGTCAGCGAACCAGAGCTGACCAAGACCCTACTCCATCTCCAAGTGGTGGTCCTGGAAACAGGCTGCATCACTGTAGTCTGGATGAGAGAGTAGGGATCGAAGAGAGAAGGCAAACCCGGTCCCAGAAAATGTCGTGCTGAAGTCGGATGTGTCGGCCGAAAGGCGCAAATATTGCAGCTTCGCTGTAAAGGGGCACAATGCAACCAACGTCCTTTTCAGGACGAACAAGGAAGAAGAAGATATCAGGCCTGAAGCACGACTGACCAGTTTTTTCCACAACCCCAGCTCCAACAAGACACTTTTATTTTCGACTTGTTCTAGAGATTGGTTTGGTTCAGTTTTAAGGACCATATTCATTGCACACGCAAAACTCCATAAGTACTTCGATCTCCTCTCTTAGATCACTCAAGGAGGATTTCAGAACCGTGCACGAACCCGATAGCATCGGTGAGGATCCCAGTGTGTGTATACAGGAATCATACTTACTTACTTAGTCGTTCCCCTTCTACCGTGAGGTGTGGAGGTTTGCAAGAGAGAGCGCTAGACTATCCTATCGGCTGTCTTCCTCCTGGCCTTTTTCCATTCTAGTCCTCGGTACTTCAAAGATTGTCTAATGTTGTCCTCCCAGCGGACTCTGGGTCATCCTGGGGGTCTGGATCCCTGGCTCTTTGTTTCTCATGCTTGTCGTGGTAGCCGATCTGCTCCCATTCTGCAGACATGGCCAAACCATCTTAGTTGGGACTGTTCTACTTGGGTCTGCAGGAGTTGGGTTTTTAGGCGTTGACGTATCGTCTGGTTGCGGACCATATCTATTCTTGTTACTTCAACCACCTTCCTCAGATACCTCATTTCTGAGGTTTGGATCTGACTTTTGTGGGTTGAAGTCATTGCCCATGACTCGCATCCATATGTCAAGACTGGGACATAGGTGGAGCGATTGTCGTGTGGTGCGTATTGGGGCAACTACAACAGTAGTTTTTGCCAGGAATAGCCTATGAGATATTAGGTAGAAGGTCTGTAGAAATTGGCTCGTTTAGAAAGAATAAAGACCTATTCGAAATAGGGACAAGAAGACGGGAATGCAAATGCTTTCCACTGGACAGTGTTTTCTGATTAATTATGGAAAGAGTTCTGTTTCCCCACGACCTTAGATTCTGCCCATAGATCCCGTAACAGAAAAAGCCCCCAACCTCATCTGAGTAGAGAAATGTTCCTATATGTGAATATCTAACACCGACAGCTCGAGTGATACATTAACAAACTAGATAATGATCAAACGATTGTTGTTTATTTATTAAATATCCACACATATAGGGTTAGTAATGGTTAGAACGTGATGGTGGTAAAAGACGATTCACACAAAACACACAGATGAGATATTAAAATTGCAGTTTATTAAGTAGTAGTTAATAAAGAATGAAAGGGCGTAAAGCGAAATGATGATGATGTGATATGATACGTGTTACCAAAATGATGAGTAATCTACACAGCCCATGTGTCTCTAAATGCTTCTCATGGATACGATGATTCACATGTATACATACAATGTCCCAAGTTGTCATACGTTATGTCGAGTGGGGTATCTCTAAGCCGAGGACGTTCTGATGAAAACTGTTGTCGTTCTAAGAACGTTGACGATATATATATATATATATATATATATATATATATATATATATATATATATATATATATATATATATATATATATATATATATATATATATATATATATACATATATATATATTCCTTCACTGTTTGAGTATACCTCTGTAGTGTTGATCAACAGTTAATAGCTGTCATATGAAACACAAAGTCTGTTGTCTAATCTCCCGAGGGTAGTGGCCAGACTGGATATCTTCACGAAATGTTAGTGATATGTAGACTCATTATCTTGCGTATGTAGTCGTGATTCATAAAATATACTTTAGAGTCTGCTTCATAGAATGCGCTTAAGAGTGTGTTGCACTTGGTATAAATATGAGATTTCACTTTTGAGCTCTTTAGCTTGACTTCAGATAATAAGCTTTCGAGTGATTTGAACTTGTGATAACTATGTATTGAACTTGTGATCCAGCAGTATATGGTGACGAAAATGCTGCGCCCACCTTCTGAATTGTGGGTGAGAAAGTATTCATTTTTAATTGAGGAATGAAAGATTTCCTATGGCGAATTCTAATAGCCAAATGTCCGTTTTTTGATAACTTATTTCTGGTTAGACGTCAGACACGTTGCGTGTAGACTCAGACTTCTAATGAACTGAAGACACACAAAAGTCTTCCTAAGTTTTCACACTTAACATTACTGGTTGAATTTTATTTATACTATTGCTCATTATCGATCTCTCTCTGAGTTCGATTCTAATGATGTTAAATATCTTGTGCATGAGAGTGTGTCCGCATGGGAGACTGTGATGATGATGAAGGTGAAGTATGAACTATTAATTACCTCCTATTATCTTCTAGGAAAATCTTCTGATTTTATTAATCAGTTATGAAAAGAATTAATTGAAACTCTATCTTTCGCACATTTAGCTGTGAGGTTAAACTAAACAAAGAATAAGAAAATGTATTAATAATCTGTATAAGATCTACTAACCTTCTTTTCCCTTCGCAAAATCCTTTAAGAACACAATTCACCCCAGAAATGAATTATTATCCACTCTGAATAAACACGTGTATTTAGGCTAGGCGTTTTAGGGATTTAATCTCTACCTCACAATGTAAAAACTGGACTCCTCAATCTAGCGAGCTACGCAGTATATTATATTTCTAGAAGTCCAATGTGGGTTCCTTGGACCGGTGACATACAACTACGCCCATACAACCAATATCTAAGAGACCCTCTGGTCACTCATTCCCATGGTTGCTCTTGTCCCCTGTCAGTCCAAAAGTGGGTGGGGTAATTCGCGACCAACTTTCGTTGCCTGGCTTGCCTGACAAACAGGTATTGAGATAATTGGCTGGCCAATGCAAAAGTGCTGTCACATTACTCTCTGATTGTCTATCGCTCCGTGTGTTGGCGGCACTCTTTGTTACCTCCGTCCATTGTCGCCAGCATGCTAACATGTCCCCTCTGTGGCGCCGCCTATTGATTTACATGCCGGTTGGTTTAAACAGCATGAGACGTTTTCACCTGGCCAAGCTGGGCGTCCAATGTGGTGACCCGTCGCTTGAATGGACAGTGGCCGAGCAACAAAGATAACAACAGTCCACAGAAATTGTATAATGCCCAGATGTCTGATTTGGACGACCAGATGTGTTTTCACCAGATTTATCACGATGCAATGTGGACTTCAAACGATGATGTCAGGTATGGGGACTCAATCAAAAGACTTTATTTTACCACCGATGAAAGAACAAATGTGGTTCTCTAGACACCGGTCGCGAGTAATCAAAACGATGAAATAGCAAATGTGGGATGAAAGAGCACAAATCTGAGAAAATAAAATACGAGAGATGTAGGAAAAGATAGAGCTATAAGGCCTTGGCGCTCGTTTATCACAGCGGTACACAGCCATCTTCCAGGAATCATACATTCTATAAATACTTTGTGGTGGTTAGGTTTCCTAATTTTCTAATTTTTGCAGGGCAGCGAACGCATGGCATATTCTTTACGATTTCTAACTGCCGAGGGATTTTTAACGTGCATAACGTGCACATGCGACCTCCTATTTTTTTCGCCCTTATCTGCGAAGGCTAATCATCCGACCTCACCATCCGCGAGATCGGGGGGAGTATGACATCATTAGAAACCACGGGTTTAAAAAAAAAATGTCCGTCAATTATATTCCCTGTCTTGGGAGCGAACCCGGTACCTTTAGAATTAGAATCGGACGCCATACCTCTTAGCCACTGACCCCCTAACAGTATTACAGATACTACTCATAAGCATGGAAGATCTACGTACGTCAGCTATAAATACCTGTAAAGACACCTGTGACACCTTGAGAACACAAGACGCACAATGGACTATCGCCTCACAGAAATCATCATCATCATCATCATTATTTTCCTTTGCGCTCCCTACGTAGCATAAAACTACCACGGCAGCTTGTCCCCCTCCATCCCCCTCCCAGGAAGCCTGCACCAAGCATTAACATGCTGTTCCATCGATGATTTGTGTGGAAATGTGTTTCACACGATTAGGTTGTCAGCCACATGCACTACCTCATGACCAGTCGACTAGTACAACATACCTTAAGGTGCATTAGTCCCTTTTTTTCTCTTCAGAAACCCTGGGGACCATAAGGGGCTCTGACGACATAATTAACAGAAAATCGGACGCAGAAAAACAAAAACACAAAACCAAGAAATAAATAGCGGACGTTTCATACAGTATACTTGGACAGGCTTCAACTTTCATTTTCCTTCTGTTATGGTCTTCAGCAAAGTGTAGTGTTTTATTTTTCTTGCAAAATATTTCATCTGTCTAATTTTGATCTCCTTTATTAATTCTCTGTTCTCTTTTCATTTCTAGGTGTTCTAGGACCTCTTTATTCGTTTTCTTCTCTTTCCACGAGACGTGCACCATCTTTCTATATATCCACATCGCAAAGACCTCAATTCTTACTTCTAATTGCTTGTTCATTGTCCATGTTTCTACACAATACAGTAATACAGAATGTATGGTATTAGATGATTCTCAGTTTTAATTTGTGAGTTAATTGTTAGATTTTAGTATTTGTCTCATGGTCTTGAATGTATCTTTGGCCATACATATTCTGTTCTTGCAATATTCACGGTGAAAGGAACACTACAATAGTTTGATTCTTGCAATATTTGTATGATTATCAACTTTAGAACATTCTTCACCAAGGAAATGTTTGTTTTGTAACATTTATGTAGGGTTACCGATTTTAGAACATTCTTAATCTTAAGGCGATTAGAAGTGACTTGCTAAGTGCAGCAGAGGATTCTGTTCGACAGCTATTGTTTACATGTAGCATTCAACTGAATAGGGTGTTGCAGTAGCGCAGTGGGTAGGCGGGATTTTTTAGACCGCAAACAGCTCCGGGGTCGACCCAGCCTCATGATGTATATAGGCTTATTCAGTTTTTCATTTAGTTTTCATATATCTCACAATAAATGATGGGGGGGGGGGGGGTATAATGCCGTAAGCAAATATTGGCTATTGAATATACTATATACAATTATCATAATCATCAATATTTCTCACTTCCCTTCGGAGTATATGATCTCAACAAAAACATGCCAAACTCTCCTGTGACGTCCATTCTCATAATCTAACATTATAGACACCATATCCTAATTATAACCCAGCAGGGGTTGAACGGGATATCTTTCTCCATCAATTAAATAATAAAATTATTACAAGGCCCTCTCGAACCTGCGCTCTAGGATATCAAATTGGTTGCATGCTATTCCCGTAAGCCCTACATGGCGTTCCAGGCGTTTTGTAACGTAAGCACTATCATATGGTCAAATGAAATAGACCAAAAAACACATGCAGAAGAGAATTGGAGACATGAAGGGATGAGGAAGACACGAAAAAAAGACATGGAATTGCTGGTCGGGGAAAGAAGGACTCAAACTCAACTCGGACACCTTCTTCAGGAAATAATTTATTCAGATAACTCATCACCCTACCCCTCGTTGAATTTTAAGTTGATGAAAATGCAGAAGGTAATGGCACTTTACCTGTCAGTGTTGAATAATTTGTCAATGTTATTTTCTGTACATGTACTTAATATGAATGGTGCGTGTTAATGTAAACTGTTTATTATTTTATTACATGTATTTGTTTTACTATTATGTACGGCACTGGTGGAACGCATCCCCTTTTTTTAACATGTTTTTAAGTGAGAAAGTCATATTCCATTTACGCAATTTTTGTTTACGGTAGGGACTCGGGAACGCATATATCGCGTAAAGAACGAACCTTGTGTGTATATATACTGTTCCCCTTATTTCGTTTATATTGCTGTCAAGGTATATGTATGATTCTTCATCTTGTAGTTGTTTTTCTTCAAGTGCAATGTTATTATCGTTTCTTGCATTTATTCTCACTATCTTTGTTTCCTCCTGGGTATTTTTTAGACCCAGTTGCTGTGACCTCTCATCAAATATTTTCATTTTATCTGATTAAGGAAATGGGACAGCAGAGCCAGGCTTTGCTGATGTTCTGTGCTGATATTATTTAATAAAAATGTATTTTTCTGTGTTTTGAAAACAGTTCTATGACTTTTCACAGCTAAATGACACAAAATTACTTCCCTAGCACGCAGCCGCTAATTGAATGTGAAGAAATTTAATGACCGTGATAATTGTTGTAAAAACGTGCTAAATTGTAGGTAATAGCTGCAGTCGATGTGTCGAAATTTAAACTTGATATCGTTACTCCCGTGTCATGTTTATTCCTTATGAAGCATGGAGTAAGCACTGTAGGTGGTCGCCTTGCAAAACTGTTTCATTAGCAACTTGTATTATATGATGTTGTTGCCAGCCTATGACGAAACAGACACAATGTAAGAACGTCACATATTCGACCATTCATTATTTCTTTTCATTCGTGCATTATCTTACTTTCACGCCTTCATCTACCGATATTACCTTATCGTCGGAAGGACAAACCTCGCAACTTCCACGTTTTAGGATTGACCGCGTATGACATGTTATCCTTTGATCGGGAAAGTCAACCATTAGAGAGGTGGGACAATACGATTAAATAAAAACTAGGTTTCTGTTTGTCGCCGACTTATTGTTTAGACAGACGGGCTATTGAGATAAGCAAGTATTGCTTCCGTCAAAGTTGGGATGTTTGTTAGATAAACTCAGACGATAGGTCTGGGAGTATTATTGTCAGGAATTAAGTGTCTGGACACCACGTTCAGATTGACGTATTTTGATATATACGAGTTATTATTTTGAAAGTAACGACCGACAAATGTCACCACATTCAAGTCTGTCCGGATTAAAACATTGTGGAAGAATTGAGGAAGGGATGGCTATTCAAGATAACATGTGTCTAATTTTGCCCATCCTTATGCCTGACGCCGGAACACATAACATACTCAGTTTCCGCGAGATGTTATCGTAATAAACCTTGATGGGAAAAGGAGAGTACAACCTTGTGGTTGTTCGTCCATCACGGGTGATGAAGACCACTCTGTTCATCCAATTACACTGACTAACAAAAAAAAACTTTTTTTTTCTTTCTCTAACATTTCTATGTTTTTCTGGTCAATTTTAATGCGCTGTTTTTAAATCTGCAAACCGTTTTTCTCTATCAGGTCGGGATCTCTAGAAATACGCAATTGAAGTTTTTTAACAACGCATACAGTATTACAACATCATTCGTACAAGAAGTATAACAGTTATGTAGGCTTGAATTTTTTTGCAGTCGACTTTCGTCGGTGAATGGCATGTGGTACATCGCGATGAAGCATCCAACAATAATCGGCAAGCATGGTCACACTCCACCGTCCTTGATAACGTGACTCCATTACGGCGATATCTTGATGGAATCATTCTCCATGTTCATCGCTGACTTCGCCAAGGTTGTCAGGGAAAAAGTCAAGATGCGAATCGAGCAAATGGATTTTGAGGGACATGTTACAGCCCATAATTATGTATGCATCTATGCACTGCTTAAAAATATGCAACATAGTCGACAGATTGGTGATTTTCCAGAAAGTTATCGACGATCGATTTGAATGCCATCCATGCGCGAAGTTCACTACCATGTAACAAGTTCTCGAATTGTTTGTCTGCAATAACTTTCTTAATCTGAGGTCCTACAAAGATACCTTCCTTTATCTTTGCATCGCTAACTTGCGGAAACTTTTCTCGAAGATAAGTGAAAGCTTTGCTCGTTTTATCTAACGCTTTTACAAAATTCTTCATGAGCCCCAACTTTATATGTAACAGTGGTAAAATGAAGGTGTCTTTGTTAACTAATGGCTCGAGTATTACATTTTTATGCCCGAGCTGCATACGATCCCGGATAGGCCACACCTTTCTTGCATAATGTTCCTGTCTGTTGCGGCTGTCCCATTCACATCGGAAGCAACAAAATTTAGTATACCCAGTCTGCATGCCCGTGAGAATTGCAATGACCTTTAGGTCTCCACAAATCCGCCATTGGTAGTCATTGTACTTTATTTTTTCCAAACGTTTAGCCATATTGTCATAAGTTTCTTTCATATGAACAGAGTAGGCGACTGGAATTGATGAAAAAAAATTTATGTTATGCAATAACACGGCTTTTAGAGTAGTCTTGGAAGAATAGATGAAAAATCGCCATTCGTTGACTATGTGCTCATGACCGTTTACATCTTTGCAATAGCAAATGTCATCAACCATCTCAAAGTATTGAACAAGTTCTCTGTGTCTATGACGAAATTTAGATATCGGAGTATTGGGCGCTAAAATATTCCATTCTTTGAGTCGCGAACCGAGTAATTCCGCTTGTCCTTTGGTAAGAGCGAGATCACGTATTAGATCTGAAAGTTCTGAATGGTTAATTAAGTAAACACCATCATTCACCGGTATGTAATCTGAGTCCGAATTAGTTTCTAAAGCAGGTAAACTATCACTTTCTGATGGTTCATTTACGTTATTGTTCTGGTGGTACTTGGATCGGACACGTGATTGGATCATGAGGCACTGGTTTCGAAACCGATTCAATATTTGGATAAACCACAGACTTTCTAGTTTTAAAAGTGAAACCATGGATATTTGTCAAGCAGAAGTAACAATCAGTAGTGTGATTTGTATGTTCACGCCATATTACTGGCACTCCAAAAGGCATCGACTTATGCTTCGGCGATTTTCGTAACCAACCTGCCAATGTATCTAACAAACTGCATTTGGCTTCCAAGATTTATTTGCATCATCAACTTTCGAATCGAAATAAAGTTCATATGCTTTCTTTAGTAATGGTGTAAAGTTTTTCTGGTCAACACGATCGGTAAAATATCCGCACACGTAACAGAACAGATCAGCCGAATTTCTACAACTTCTAGAAGCCATATTTTGCTCAGAATTATTTCAAAATACAGTAACTATTTGAAAAATAGCGTAACATATGTCATGCATCTTTTAGCAGTATAAAAAGTAGAATTATGTTGCTTTTTATTAATTTTTAATAAGTTATATAGTAAAAATGAAACGGAGCAAATAACGGTTTCCCAAAAATATATTTATTCACAAATATCTTAAGAACCCGACGTGATAGAGATAAACGGATTTCAGATTTGAAATCAGCGCAAGAAACTGACCTAAGAACACTTATTCTTATATAAGAAAGAAAAATGTTGTTTGTCAGTGTTATTTAAGAATATGTTAGGTTAGTCTATGGGTACGAAGGTGACTGAAGAGCCCGATGCGGGCCTGGAAAGATCTTGGACAGTGTGGGCAGGGAATGTTTGCTTCATGTGAAGGTTTTATTTCACGGTCCTTTCTAGCTTGTCTCCGCTGTTCCGCTGCTGCTCTTCTGGATGATTCGCATGCTGCTGCACCTTTACGAAGAGATGTGCGCCAAGCAGTTCGGTCTTGCACAGCAGCTTCCCATGTGTCTGGGTTTATGTCAAAGGTTTTCAATGACGTCTTTAACGTGTCTTTGAAGCGCTTCTTTTGGCCACCATGGGAGCGTTTACCCTTCTGCATCTCACCATAAAAGAGTATCTTTGGCAGTCGATGGTCTGGCATGCGGACTACATGACCTGCCCAGCGAATTTGTGACTGCATCAGAATAGTATCAATACTAGGGATACCAGCTCTGTCAAGAACGGCGGTATCCGGGATCTTGTCTTGCCATTTGATGTTCATTATCTTCCTGAGACAGACTGTATGGAAGTGGTTTAGCTTCTTTACGTGGCGCCTGTATACAGTCCATGTTTCACATGCATATAGCAGCACTGGAAGCACCGCAGTTCTGTACACCTTCAGCTTTGTCTGTAGACTAATGCCACTTCGATGCCAAACGTTGGTGTATAGTCTGCCAAATGTGCTGCTGGCTTTGGAGATCCTGGTGTTCACCTCATCATCAATGACAATGTTCTGGGATAGTGTGCTACCAAGGTATGTGAATCTGTTCACAACATTCAGTTTCTCACCATTAACCTTGATGACTGGCTCAGTATAAACTGTGCCAGGAGCTGGTTGGTACATGATTTCTGTTTTCTTCGTGTTGATGGTAAGCCCAAAGTTGGCGCAGGCTTCGGAGAATCTATCCACACTATGCTGCAGATCAGCCTCTGAGCCAGCATTGAGGGCACAATCATCAGCAAACAGAAGATCTCTGATGGTGTGTGATTTGACCTTGGTTTTTGCTTGAAGCCTCCTAAGGTTAAACAATTTTCCATCAATACGATAACTAATGTCGATTCCTGTGTCCCCGTCTCTAAAAGCATCAGTCAGCATAGCAGAAAACATGATACTGAACAGAGTCGGTGCAAGTACGCACCCTTGTTTAACTCCATTTGAGACGGGGAAAGGCTCTGATAGCTCACCGTTTTCCTGAACTCTAGCCTGCATTCCATCATGCAGTTGCTGCACTATTGTGATAAATTTCTTTGGGCAGCCGTATTTTGCCATGATCTTCCATAGACCCTCTCTACTGACCGTGTCGAACGCCTTTGTCAAGTCGATGAAAGCTGTGTACAGGTCACAGTGCTGTTCTTGGCATTTTTCTTGTAGCTGTCTTGCAGCGAACACCATATCTGTGGTTCCACGTTCTTTCCGGAATCCACACTGACTTTCAGGTAAAAGACCTTTGTCAAGATGAGCCGTAAGGCGATTCAAAAGGATTCTGGCGAATATCTTCCCAGCGATTGATAAAAGAGAGATGCCTCGATGATTGTTGCAGTCTTGGCGATTACCTTTACGTTTATATAGATGTATAATTGAGGCATCTTTGAGATCGTGTGGGATGGTTTCACTCTGCCACATTTGCTGGAAGATCATATGAAGTTTCTCTATCAGAACTGCACCGCCATCTTTATAAACCTCAACAGGAATTGAATCGGAGCCAGGGGCCTTTCCACTAGACAGTTGACGAATCGCTTTTTTAGTTTCCTCCAGAGTTGGTACATCATCTAATGCTTCATTTATAGGAATTTGGGGCAGGCGGATGATGGCTTCGTCGTTAATAGATGATGGCTGGTTCAAGATATTATTAAAATGTTCAGCCCAGCGTTGGAGAATTTTTTCCTTGTCTGTAATTAGTGTTTTTCCATCTGCATTAAGGAGGGGAAATGATCCTGATGATGTTGGACCATAGACCGCTTTGAGTGCAAGGTAAAAGTTTTTCAAGTCATGGCTGTCAGCAAAGCCTTGGATCTCATCTGCTTTATTACTCAGCCATGAATCCCGCATCTGGCGTAGTTTATGTTGGACGATTCTACGCATGTTGTTGAAAGCGTCTTTCTTGGATGTAGATTTTGGATCATTTAAATATGCTTTATGGAGATGGTGTTTCTCAGCCAACATCTGCTTTATATCATCTGAGTTCTCATCAAACCAGTCATTTTGTTTCTTGATGGAAGGACCCAGGACCTCTGTAGCAGTGTTGTAGATCTGCTCACTTAGGGCTGCCCAATTTGTTTCCACACTTTGGCCGTCTAGCGAGATAGATTTGAGACGGTCTTCTAAGGTGTCAGTAAATGACTGTTTGATTTTTGTCTTCTTTAGTTTGGTGACATCCAGCCTCTTTTGAGTTTTCTTCCCCTGAGGGCGCCTGGCTGGTTGGATACGAATTTTAAGTTTAGATACAATGAGGCGATGATCAGTCCAGCATTCGGCACCACACATGGACTTGGTCACCCGGACATCTTGCCTGTCCTTCTTCCTAACAATTACATAGTCAATTAGGTGCCAATGCTTTGAGCGAGGGTGCATCCAGGAGGTCCTGTTGCGGGTAGGAAGTCGAAAAATGGTGTTGGTGACAAGGAGGTCATGTTCTGCGCAAGTCTGGAGGAGACGAAGTCCATTACTGTTACAGCGACCCACGCCGTACCTACCAATAGTGCCATTCCAGGAGATGTTATCTGAGCCTACTCTTGCATTAAAGTCACCAAGAATGATGAGCTTATCTGCTTTAGGAACTGATGCAATGACTGCATGTAGTTCTTCGTAAAACTTATCCTTGACATCATCCTGGTTTGTCATAGTTGGTGCATACGCGCTAATGATGGTGGCATGTTTTCTTCCATAGAACAGAGGGATCTTGACCGTCATGAGTCGGTCATTTATTCCCTTTGGGGGCCCCGCTAACTTGCTGACAATTGCTGTTTTGATTGCAAATCCAACCCCTGCTTCTCGTCTTTCTTCAGTTCCTCTTCCGCTCCAAAAGAATGTATAACCTGCACCCTTTTCGCAAAGTTGGCCCTCGCCTGCAAGTCGAGTTTCACTCAGTGCTGCTATGTCAATGTTGTACCTGGCCAGTTCTCTCCCAATCAGGGCAGTTCGTCTCTCAGGTCTGTTTGCGTTAAAGTCTTTGTCAAGTAAAGTGCGCACATTCCATGCGCCTAGAATGAGGGGGAAAAATCTGTCCTTTCTTTTTCTTATATGTCGACCGCCGAAGTAGGGTACCCACCAACCGCGGTAAGCTGGTTAGGTAATGGTGAAGCAGGCAATGTTTAGGGCACCTTTTCTAGCCCCTTCCTCATGCCATGGAGGTGAGCAGTGCTTTCCTAAAGAGGGCTGCTCAGACACTCAGGGGGCTGCCGAATCCCACTGCTGCTCCGATCAGTGGAAGACGACCATATGGCCTGAGCCGCCTGTGTGTAGGTCTGCGACTACGACTGCCAGCGTACCCACGCCTGCCGCTTCGCCGCTCGCCCATCGCCACAGGACTTGTTGTGAGTGGATGGATGAATGGATGAATGGATGAAAGAGTGACTTGCGCGGTGATTTGGATTAAAGTGAGGAAGAGTTGCGCAATTCGTCGACCTCACTCTCTCGCCTGGGTCCATCTCAATCCAGTGGCAAGACAAGTCAAGACGACTGGAGATGAAGTCAGGTGCAGTGGATGACCAGGGCTTTCTACGTGCCTCGCCGTGCTCCTTACGCTCCACAGCGCGTTGCTGGTAATCGCCGTCATGCCCGTTGAACCAACAGGTGGTTTCTTCCGCGCAGTCTATCGAATCCAGTCTTCGCATGCATGGGTAGGCAGACCCTAACTCACCGAAGGTTTATAACCATTCGGCTACCCTCACCTAGTTTAGCCGGCCTGTCAAAGCCGTTGTCCGGGGGTGGCCGCTGTCGCATGCTGACAGCTACGAGGAGCCACAGGTGAGAGCTGGATGCCAGGTTTGGACCAAAGGTGGCTGAGCTGCCCTAAAAAGGGCATGACAGCTCCTTCACCAGAGGTACTACCAATACCTGACTTCCCAACACCCCCTCAACCTTGTAGAATTGGGGCAAGTTGTATGTCATAATTGTTTCCGGTGATGTCAATAACAATTACTTACATTACCTTATACAGTCATGCTCATAATCAGGATTATGGGTAGGGGGCAGTTTTACTGGAAATAAGACGCCTTACTTTGTGGTAGGCTTAAAATTAGAAAATGAACTAAATTAAATTGTGACTTGGTTCCACCCAATAGAACCTCGGGAGGTTAAGTTTTGCGTGGATGAAAATTTGAACTTTACAACCTAGAGCGTTTTGAAGTTTCCCCACTGCTTGTTTTTTCATCTTTGTCAAGGAGATCGCGGACAGCCAGAATATAAGTTAGTAATAAGGATCACATTATAGTACAGACCAAAGTTATTATAAGTATCTTGTAAAATTTAAAAAAAAAGTATAAAACTTCTATTATAATGCTTAGAGCTACAAGTCAGAAGAAACCTTCCGCAAGTGCTAGAAGTTAAGCGTGTACATTAACAAGTGACATTAAATAGCTGAGGAAAGACTGCATCCTAAACCGTTGCAAGAGATCTGTGTGTGATATAACTGACCAAGATCCTTCGCTCTTAATTTTTAAAATGGTTTATATTTGACTCAAAATGTTATACTAATTGCATCAGAGAATGGGGGAATTTCCCACTCTCTCTTCCTTTCATACGTGTTACGTACATTTATTACCTAAGGGGGTAGTCTTCGGTCCTGCCAAATGTACGCACCAGTTTTTTATAGTTATATTATTTGAATGTTCGATTGATTCACGCACTGACGTGCACAATGCAGTGTGAGTTGCTTTGGACGCACGGGTAACCTAGTTTGGAAAATAGTGACGTCATGTGAGTTCGGGGCAGTACGGACTGTGTTTATGTCCGAGGTATATTTCTTGGAATATTTTATTGGCAAGTTTGGAAGAAGCCATTACTTTTGTATGATCTCTACTGGTTCATGATGCAGCCAAGAGTAGAAGTATCATGTAAGTGTCGCCCCATGTCATTGAATGTTTATTGAGTAAATTAATGTATAAGGCCGCTCATAGTTCTGATCTAGCGGGAAGTCATCACAGTATGTCCTTCCTAGAATGGACAGACGGAGTCGTTAGCCCTTTTGAATTACCGTAGAGGGGAGGATTCCTACGAAGAAACAAAGTTAATTGATTTGCATACTTCTTATGTTTATATGCCGTATTTTCGTAAATGCCAAAGTCGTGGCATGGATACAGAGAGGTTGGTCAATACAGAACTCTAACCTGGTCGTATTGTTGTGGATGACTTTGTTTGGATTGTTATATATCTATGCTACCTAAATATTGTATGAAGGAAGTCTGGAATTAGTGCGAGTATGACAAGAAATATTACTCAGTGAGAATTAATCCGTTGGTCATAGGATACGTCCTTGAGAGAAGGTCAACGGACGTTACTACAATACATATGCTATGGTAAAGGAAGTGATCGATCTTTAGTCACTTGAATGAGAGGACTTAATTGTAGAGGATCTTCATAAACTTGAAAAGTCAATGATCAACATTTTGATGTAATGACCTTTTTTTTTGCAACTGTAAATATGACCGTCTTGTTCAACGTCGTATATGTCACGTTCAATAAAATATATGTACAATCATCACAGCCTTGTGTGCTGCCAGTCAATAACCAGTTCATCACTACTTGTTGGTGTTCGTGTTGAAGAACATTATTACATTTTCGTTCTATCAAAACCATTCGCGTAAATAACACTCTTGAACGTTAGAAACGAACCCAACAGTAATTGGTATGCCAGTGTGGTCTGGAAGTAATTTCAAATAAACGTACCCATCCAAATTATCGTTTGAAAAGAAGAATTTGTACTTTCAAGGCGACATCATCTCAATTTGGATCCTAGCGTGATAATGAATCAAAATCAACTCAAATGCTCAAGATCATCAATCAACCTCCACGTCAAGTTCTACAGTGACTGACTGCCTTGCTCACCTCTTCGTCAGTATTACGTGCGAGCTGGTTTTATATACGCAGAGCGAAGTATTGTATCCTCTGACGTACATCCACGGAGACGAGGCACCTTGTTTTTCCCGGCACACGCGAGCTAAGTATAACTTGTATCCGTTATACATTTTATTATTATTAATAATAATAATAAATTCTTTAAGCACCAAACACGGCGCATAAGGCAGAAACCAGTGCTCTCCAGGTTGTTCGTTGTGACGCCACTCCTCTTAGCTCTTGCACATTATTTAGGCCCAACGTTCTTCCTTCTCTTATTATTGTTCTTCTGAGTGTTTCTTTTGGTCTTCCTTTTTTCCTCTTACCCTCAGGAACCCAAGTGAGCGCCTGTAGTGGTATTCTGTTGTTTTGCATTCGTAGGACATGACCGATATATGACCATCGTCTTTTCAACCTTATATTAGTCGGAGACATATTTCTGCCTAGAGTCTTCTCTTATTTGTCGATTAGTCTTGAATTCTTTCCAACTGATGTTCATGAGTTTTCTAAGACATTTGTTCTCGAATGTATTCAGCTTGTTCTCCAATGATTTTGTTATTTTCCAACTCTCACGCTGTGCCTTAATTGTTTATGTCCACCTTTATATTTTCCGTGTTATGTGTTATATGTTGTGTATTCTTTGTGGGAGGTAGGGAGGTTGATCTGACGAACGAGATCCATCTCGAAGCCAATTCGGGCTCTTCGTCAGACGTTCTGTAGGGCTCAACTTGTAAGTTTCAATTGAGCGATAGTTCCGGTACAAGGCTAGAAACCTTGCCGAAGTTCCGATCGCTAGTTGCTTCTTATAATTGTATCTGTTTAGCTGTTTCGTCACGTTTAATTGTTGTTTTTGGTATTTATTTTACTCGTATTTAGTTTTATGATGAATTTTGTTTGTATTATTGTCCATATCACCTTTCCTGTCGTTCAGTTTTTTACAAAACCTATGTTTTTACACTGTGTTGTCTATTGTCTTGTTGATTATTTGATCGCAGTTATCATCGTAACTCTTTACGACATTCTATTTTTAGTTTCACATTTTTATTTTTATTGGATTTCTGCGACTGTTTTCTATCGTCTTTGATTATCGTGTCTTGTCGGTATTGTTTCTATTGTTTGTCACGTTATTACTTTCATGACATTTCATTACATAAATAACTGTATTGATTATTAACATATTTCATAACTATATGATAACAAGATACCGTTCTAGGACAGGAACGAAGAACACTTGTTATAGTAACAAGGTTAATTAATTTATATTGATTAATTATCATTTTATAAATCAAGAGTATTATGACTACTTATAAAGCATAATGTATTCACTAGATTATTTCATTAAGCAAGCAAAAGCTCTTCAGATGGCTCCTGATGAAGCAAAATCATTTGCACTTGCAGAATATAGAAAAGCTCAAGAAATAGAAGCCGAACAGAGAAAGTTAGAAACTTTAAGACTAGAAAAACTTCAATTTGAGGCAGATCAAAAACGGATTGAATCTGAGGAAAATGAGAAAAAAATGAGATTAACTGCTGAGGAGGATGAAAAGAAGAGGAAATTTATAGCTGAGGAAGAGGAGAAAAAATGAGATTGGCCGCTGAATTAGAAGAGAAACGATTTCAGCGAGAAGCAGAACAGAAGCAAAAGGAGGCTGAAGAAAGACTTAAAATTGAAATGGAAGAAAGAAGATTAATAGCTGAAAAAGAAATGGAAAATAAACAAAAAGAAATGGAAGAAAGAAGATTAATAGCTGAACAAAATGTAAAACGACTTCAGCTTGAGATGGAAGAGAATGAAAAAAAACGACAGCATGAACTGAAATTAGCAGAGTCAGAATATGAGAGACTTAGGTTAACTCAGGAATCTAATTCTCAGAGAACTTTTGAAAGCCAAACTCCATCCAGACATGATTATTTTAAGGAAATTCACCTTAAATTACCAAAATTTAATCCCCCGTCTGATGACGTAATATTCTTCCTAGATAGGTTTGAGGCCACTTGTGGATCTTATAACGTGGATAAAGCGCTATACTGTACATATTTATCCAGATTACTTACAGGGGATGCATTAGCAGTTTATCATACCACCAGCATTGGTGAGAAAAATGACTATAATGCTCTTAGAGCAGCACTTCTGCAAAAATTCCAAATGACAGAAGACGAATATCGTTTAAGATTTCATACATTACTACCTCAATCTGGCAGAAATTTTAGTGATTTTCTGTCACAGATACGACTAACATTAGAAAGATGGATCGAATTATCCAAAATTGAAAAGTCGTATGAAGGTCTCTTCGATTTACTGATGCGCGATAAGGTACTTTCGTCTGTAAATCCTACATTTCTCGCATTTTTACACGAAAGGAAACCTTTATCTATGAAAGGCTTAGAAGAACATGCAAAAAATTTTTGTACTGCTCACCCAAACATGGATCTAAGTAACGCACAGATTAAGAATGAATTGCCTGTTGCTTTTGCAGCACAACAAAACAATTTTTCACACAATCGTTCTTTTAGTGCTGATAGGTATGTCAATAAGGGAAATAATTACAATTTTAACAATGATAACTTTTACAAAGGGAAGCAATTTCAACAATCTGCTCCATTTAATGTTTCTTGGAACCAAGCTCACAGATCGCGAGATTTTGGTAACAATAATTTTAAAAATAATCAAGGACATTATAATAAACAAAACTGGAGATCAAAATCTCAGGGTCCGCAAAACAGACAAGGTTCTTGGAATAAAAATTTTAAAGAACAGCATAACTTTAATTATACAAACTATCGGACTCATCCAAATTTTAACTCTAGTAGAAAAGACAATTATGGCAATTTTAATGCAAATAATCAAAATCGATCGCGTCGCAGAGAAAGATCGTCGAGTAATACGGGTAGACATTCAAATGTCTCTTTAATTGATACACAGGCTAACATTGAACAGGGTAAAGTAGCTGAAACTCACAATGCTATGTCTTGTTCTCTTGATTGTACCCAGGTGAAAGACTGTCCAGAATGCTCGACTCTTTTCCAGCCTAAGGCGATCACGACACTGCGTTGCGGACATACCTTGCCTAGTCTACCTGCAGTCTGTACGGCCACTGCTGCGTCAGTACACCAGGGACAGGGCTCTCTTAAGTTTAACAAGGGATTTGTCAACAATATTTCATGCTCTCTCCTATTTGACTCAGGTTGTAGCACTGTGGGCGTCCGGACGTCGCTGATCAACCCAAGTTGTGCCACGGGCAGGGTTGTCAAGTGTGTGACTTTTGGTGGCACCGTCGAAACATTTCCCACTGCTATTATTGATCTTAATACACCATTTTTTTCAGGAAAGATCCAAGCATGTCTCCTTCCGAATCCAATTTGTGATTTAATACTTGGTCGCATACATGGTATTAAAGAGTGTACACCACAGCAAATAGCTGAATGGGAAGAGCGACATATTCAAACTGCAAATGCAGTAGTGACTAGAGCGCAAGCTACTAATATGTCGCATGATACACCAATTGAACCTACATTTCATACCACTTGTGATGATGATGCTCCTATTTCACGGGAGTTGTTTGCAACATTGCAAAAGAATGATGATTCATTAAAAAAAATTTTTCAGTATGTGAACAAAAAGAATACCAGCAACAAACTTGCAAAATCTAGACATGACTTTATACTTAAAAATGGGATTTTGGTTAGAGTAATACGTGAAAAGGACTCATCCTTATGTTATCAGATCTTAGTCCCATCCTCTATGAGATCTCGTATATTACGACATGCGCATGACTCGCAATGTGCGGGCCATATGGGTTTTTCGCGTACCAAATCCAGAGTGCTTTCGGCATTCTACTGGCCAGGCGTCCATAGGGACATCACTCTCTATTGTCGGTCATGTTTGATATGTCAGGAAGTTAAGGTACGGGGTCCATTTCATGCGGCTCCTATTCAAGCTGCGGACATTCCGATTAGACCATTTGATAAAATGGCCATTGACATTATTGGTCCGATGCTTCCATCTGCTAGAGGGCATACGCATATCCTTACGTGCATTGATATGTGCACTCGTTGGCCTGAGGCCATCCCTCTCAAGAACACTTCATCTGCCAGTGTAGCAGAGGCATTGATGTTAATCTTTTCACGCATTGGTTTTCCACGGAAAATCTTGTCGGATCATGGGGTTCAGTTCATTTCTGAATCCATGTCTCAAGTTATGAAGACATTAGGTATAGACAGATCTCTTAGTTCTATTTATCATCCGATGTCAAATGGGTTAATTGAGCGTCTCAATAGGACACTCAAGCAGTTGTTGGGTAAGATGACTCAAGACCATCCCCAAGACTGGGATCGGGTCCTACCCGCTTGTCTCTTTGCGTATCGCGAAGTACAAAATCAAGCCACGGGGTTTTCTCCATTCCAGCTTGTTTTTGGCATGCAACCACGCGGTCCTATGTCGTTAATCCACGACTTATTGGTTGACGAGAATATTGAAGAGGAAACTCAATCCTCTTATGAGTATGTGATCTCTCTGAGAAAGAGAATCATAGATGCTTGTAGACTAGCTACTGCATCATCTGAACAAGCCAAAGAAAAAGCTCGTCTATTTGCAAACAAGTATAGACGTCTTCGCCAGCTCATACCTGGTGATGAAGCTTTTGTCTTACTACCTACGCATAACAATCGTCTTTTAATTACCTGGAGAGGTCCTTTCAGGATCATCTCAAGAATATCCGATGTCGACTACATCGTTGATGTTAATGGTAAACATAAAACCTTCCACATTAACATGTTGAAGGAGTATTACTCACGTCCTGATTATCTACAGTCAGTGTTTCAGGCAACTGACGATCCTACACCACCTATTCAACACTATTCTAGTTTGTCAGTCATCCAAGAAGAGGAATCTTCTTTCGATGATGTACAACTACCAATACCAGTTGTACCATTCCATTCCACTGAGAAATGGAATGATGTTACAATCTCATCTACTCTTTCGGCTGATCAACGTCAGCAAGTCTCTAATATTCTACACTCGTATGAGGATGTCCTCACTGACATCCCAGGTCATACGTCAGTCATCCAACATGACATTATTCTGACTGACGATACGCCTATTCGAGTTCGCCCATATCCTATTCCTTTACACTTTCGTGATAAGGTTGATAAGGAATTGGATGAGATGCTCCAATTAAATATAATTGAACCATCTTCATCACCATATTCTTCTTCCATGGTAATCATTAGGAAGAAAGACAACAATATACGTCTTTGCGTAGATTACAGAAAATTAAACAAAGTTACAAAATTCGATGCGGAACCATTACCTCTTTTAGATGACTTATTGGAGAGATTATCTCATGCTACATTCTTTTCGAAATTTGACCTTTCAAAGGGATATTGGCAAGTGCCACTCACTCCTAAAGCAAAGCCATTCACCGCTTTCGACACCACGGGGTCTTTTTCAATGGAATTTTATGCCATTCGGGTTAATGAATGCGCCAGCTACCTTTGTACGCATGATGCGCCGCATATTGTCTCATCGTCCCGATGTCATTACTTATATAGATGACATCTGTCTTTTCAGTGACTCTTGGGATGAACATATTCAGGGTTTAAAATCTTTACTTTCTACCTTACGGGATTATAACTTAACAGCGAAACCTTCAAAGGCTTTTGTCGGTTTTCATGACATCTCATTTCTGGGTCACCGCATAGGTCATGGTTTCATGTATACAGAAGACAGTAACGTCTCTAAAATTTTAAACATTTCAGCACCTAAGACAAAAAAAACAAGTTAGGTCGCTTTTAGGACTAATACAGTTCTATTCAAAATTCATCCCTCATTTGTCTACTATAACTGCACCTTTTTCTTCTCTACTGAAGAAAGGCACATCTAATGTAATAAAGTGGTCGCAGGATCACCAAACGGCGTTAGACTATATAAAACAATTTTTTTCAAATGCACCTTTTTTAAGGTTGCCTAACAAAGATCTCACCTTTGTTCTTCGCAGTGATGCAAGTTCTTACGCTATTGCTGCAGTTTTGATGCAGGAATATAACGGCACCTTATTTCCGGTTATGTACGTATCCAGAAAGCTCACGCCGAGCGAGACGAAATATTCCGTTCTGGATAAAGAGCTCCTTGCTCTTGTCTGGGCAATCACTAAACTGGATCGTTATCTCCTCGGATCTCATTTTGTGGTGGAGTCTGATCAGAAAGCTCTTACCGCACTGAACACAGGGAACGTTAAGTCATCAAAGTCAGCGCGTTACGCTATAGCACTTCAACCGTTCCATTTTGAGATACGAGCTATTCCTGGAGTGCAGAATGTGTTCGCAGACTGTCTATCAAGATGCCCAAGTGAACGTGTCGAAACAAAACCACTTCCAGATGTTGGAACATCCTCACCGATAACATGAATAACTTTGTACATTGTTATTGATACTATATTAACGTTTTATTAGAACGGGAACATTGGTACTACAGTAACTTTTTATTAATATGGCAACATTGTTAAGAGCGACAAATATACATTTGTTATTCCTATGGAACATATTACACTACATAACGTGTTAGAGAATATATTATATCGTGTATGGAACATTGAGAACATTATCTCGTCGATTACTAACTAGTTGTAACGGAACAGTGACGTATTGATAGTGATATTGTAATTATTTAGAATATATTGTTAACTAGTTATTTGTTAGTAATTAAGGAATATATAAATTAGATTAATTCAACTTAATCTATTTAATTGATTATGGATCACACACATACTAACTTTCTTAGTTGTCACGTAATGCCTGCATTCACGGGTCTTAGTTATGATATCTCACTGTTAGATCACTAGTCAACCGTACTAGTGTTAGAAAACTTTAAGTGTGTTGATTCTTAAAGTGTTTAATTTTGCATTGTTTCATTTTTGCACATTGTATTTTCAATTTCTCTGTTTTATTGATTCTCTTGTCATTGATCATCATCAGTGTTGCTGTTCATTTTCATTTTTGAAATCATATGTTTCAAATTTTTTTTTTGAAAACTTAGTTGAATTTTATTATCATTTTTTTTAAATGGTTTTTTTCATTTTTCATTTTCAAACTTGTTTTTACTTTGAATATTACCACATCGTTCCAAAGTAGGTCGATTGTGGATGTGTGCTTTAATGCATACTATCATTTAGTTATATTGATTTCTTTTAATATTCTTTTCTTAATATAGTATAACTTTATGCATTTCATATATCTTGTTGTAGTTTTGACTCACCTCTCTCGGGTACTTAGTTCCAAAAAAAAAAATTAATAGAATTAATTTTTTTTAAGGGGAGGTGATAAGGGAGCTGTTACGTACATTTATTACCTAAGGGGGTAGTCTTCGGTCCTGCCAAATGTACGCACCAGTTTTATATAGTTATATTATTTGAATGTTCGATTGATTCACGCACTGACGTGCACAATGAAGTGTGAGTTGCTTTGGACGCACGGGTAACCTAGTTTGGAAAATAGTGACGTCATGTGAGTTCGGGGCAGTACGGACTGTGTTTATGTCCGAGGTATATTTCTTGGAATATTTTATTGGCAAGTTTGGAAGAAGCCATTACTTTTGTATGATCTCTACTGGTTCATGATGCAGCCAAGAGTAGAAGTATCATGTAAAGGTCGCCCCATGTCATTGAATGTTTATTGAGTAAATTAATGTATAAGGCCGCTCATAGTTCTGATCTAGCGGGAAGTCATCACAGTATGTCCTTCCTAGAATGGACAGACGGAGTCGTTAGCCCTTTTGAATTACCGTAGAGGGGAGGATTCCTACGAAGAAACAAAGTTAATTGATTTGCATACTTCTTATGTTTATATGCCGTATTTTCGTAAATGCCAAAGTCGTGGCATGGATACAGAGAGGTTGGTCAATACAGAACTCTAACCTGGTTGTATTGTTGTGGATGACTTTGTTTGGATTGTTATATATCTATGCTACCTAAATATTGTATGAAGGAAGTCTGGAATTAGTGCGAGTATGACAAGAAATATTACTCAGTGAGAATTAATCCGTTGGTCATAGGATACGTCCTTGAGAGAAGGTCAACGGACGTTACTACAATACATATGCTATGGTAAAGGAAGTGATCGATCTTTAGTCACTTGAATGAGAGGACTTAATTGTAGAGGATCTTCATAAACTTGAAAAGTCAATGATCAACATTTTGATGTAATGACTTTTTTTTTGCAACTGTAAATATGACCGTCTTGTTCAACGTCGTATATGTCACGTTCAATAAAATATATGTACAATCACAAGCCTTGTGTGCTCATCACAGTTCATCACTACTTGTTGGTGTTCGTGTGAACATTTATGCTGCCATTCGCGTAAATAACACTCTTGAACAATAACCAGTTCATCACGTTTTAGATTTAAACATTGTTGAAGTGTTTTTTCAGAAATGTAGAATTTGTAACAAATTTTAAGCGGAACACTTTGATGACTACTACTTAGTCGTTCCCCTTCTACCGTGAGGTGTAGACTCATTTGGTCCTTCAAAGATTGTCTAACAAAATGAAATTTGTTCTCACCAGCGGACTACTGGGTCGTCCTGGGGGTCTGGATCCCTCGGGCTCTTCTGGCCTGGTTTCATTCTAGTCATGCTTGTCGTGGTAGCCGGACTCTGGGTCTCCTGGGGGTCTCCCATGGCTCTTTGTTTCCCATGCTTGTCGTGGTAGCCGATCTTCTCCCATTCTGCAGACATGGCCAAACCATCTTAGTTGGGACTGTTCTACTTGGGTCTGCAGGGGGTGGGATTTAAGGCCTTGACGTATCGTCTGGTTGCGTACCATGTCTCTTCTTGTTACTTCAACCACCTTCCTCAGATACCTCATTTCTGAGGTTGCTGCAATGATGCAACATGCTATATTTTGAATTTAAAATTAAAATTGCGTGTTAACAATTTACCGGCAAAACGTATTTTCACATTTTTAAAAAAGTATGATTTGATATTATATAAGCCTGCAGAATTCTAGCCTTTTTTTTAAGTCTTGAACGAGAACAAGAGAAATTCTGCACAGGATGAGGCCTAAAAATCGTTGTAGCACGTTAATCACCAACATATGAATGCATTCCGTAGCACAGGTGAGAATCTCCCTCAGTCGGGACAGGTATGTATAATAAATAGTAATATATATATATATATATATATATATATATATATATATATATATATATATATCTATTATATATATATATATATATATATATATATATATATATATATATATATATATATATATAAAAGGCAGTGTCGCGTTGTTTCTATGTTCTTAATACAAATCCGCATACCTTATTATTACTTAATGAATTTTGGCAGAGTTTCTCTTTAGATACTGGGGTGTAACGCCGTGGGATTATTTCATAATTTAATATTGTAGTTATGACAGGAGAATTATTTATAGTTTACCGACGAATAGTAAAGAAGCAGCAAATATTTCAGGGGTCATAATCAAGAGAAAGAGAAATTCAAGAGAAATCAAGGGACATAACACAAATGTTAAAATTATTATTTTATGTTTGTAATTAATATTCATTCGTTTGCATATTTTACAAGATAATTGAAAATGTTTAAGTACACACATTTAATTGAACGGGACATAGAAAAAGCTCCCAGTTTTATGTAGTACTTCCGATTTTTTAAACTATGTAATTTTATTGGAATTGATTTTGCCACGCGGATTCTAATTGCATCGGAGCTGTATCGATATATATGTTAGAAAAGTACAACCCGAAGGAGTGGACACATGTATACACAGATGGATCTGCTAAGGGGGCAGTAAAGAACGGTGGAGGGGCATTTTTATAAGATTCCTAAATGGAAAGATCATCCGAAAGGCCTTCCCAACTGGAAAGATCTCCTCCAATTTTAGGGCAGAAGCTATGGCACTACTGCAAGCCCTGAAGATCCTCACTAGACCTGAACAGCAGCCACAAGCTAAGATAGTAATCTTCACTGACTGCAGATCATTACTTGAATCAATACAAAACACCAGAAATGATAACATGATGAATGAGATCAGATCTGAGCTTAACATCATCCAAAGGTCATCAACCATTGCCCTTTAGTGGTTACCTGCCCATTGTGGAATCGCTGGTAATGAGAAAGCAGATGCTCTATCAAGAAGTGGCAGTAAAATGGAACAATACAGCCACCCATTGCCCTATCGGGAAGCAAAAACCATCATCCACAACAATTACAAAAATCAGGGGAAGGAGGAAGGGGATATATACAGCAGAGATGACCCAATCCACCACCTAAACAGACACCAACAGACGACAATTTTCCGCCTGAGAACTGGTCACTGCAGATTACTTGGACATCTCTATCGCCTCAAGATATCCCACACGAATGAATGCCCATGTGGAACTGATATCCAGACTCCAGAACACATTCTCCAGAACTGTCCAACCCATGATAAATTGCGAGGTGCGACCTGGCCAAAAGGTGATGAGCTCCAGCAGAAGCTATGGGACTGCCGCGCCGACCTGGAAAAGACTGTGGACTTCGTCCTGGCGACAGGCCTGCAGATTTAGCATGACTACAAACCGAACGCAGAAGAAGAAGAAGATATATATGTTAAAAACCATAAATGTTCCATGTCGAACAACATTTCAATTAAGCACTATCCACTATGCGTGTTTAATTTGAATGAAAATCTAACGAGATAAAATAGTTTTACAGCAGTTTTAAAATACTGAGTCAAGCGAATTTAAAATGTAAAATAACTGTATCCACAAAGCCACCAAACTCACTAGATCGCAATTAGTTTTAAGTCATTTTATAGCAAAAACTTTAGTTGTTGCAGAAAACCAAATTATTACAAATATAATAATTGTAATCGTTGAAGGACCGTTTAAAGAGAAGTCATTTTGTCGCAAAGTGTCAGGTAATTGCACTGATTTTGCCAAGCGGATTCTAATTGTAGCAGCATTTTATCGATATACAGTATATTAAAACCAGTGAATGCTCCATGTGGATCAACACTCAACGTTGTCACCATCCACTGTGAATATTTTTTGAATGAAAATCAGACAAGATTTAGAGTTTTTTTTGTTTTTAAATTGTTACAGCATTTTTACAATACTGCGTCAAGCAAATTTAAATTGTAAAATATTTTTTGCCTCGCCGCTCCCAGACTTGTTTACGTTTCGCCAGGTGAATCGTATAATACCAGGCTAATTAGACAAGTCAGCGGGTAATACGTTTATCACTTGAGTTGTCTAGCCACCTTTGTTAGAGACGGTCACTGGTGATCCAAGGTGGTCCCGACACTCCACAGAACAATACGACCCGGCAGGGTATAAAAAGAAAGCCTTAATTTATGTTTGAGAGATCCGTCTGGGGGATCTACGCCAACACAGTGATAGTGAGATAATAGCTTCCGCTGGCCCATCTCGGTATCAATATTACCGATAACCTGTCTGGGGAGATTACGTTAGGGCAGAAATGAGTTCATAGATTTGTTTGTGAGTTTGCATAAAGATGCAAGCGGAAGTATTACAACCTTATTAGAAAGAGGTCACGCGTTGGAATTTTAAAATGTAATATTTTAAAACACGCGGGGAATATTATGATTTAACACCCCGACCCATTTAGTTCTTAAAGAGCTTACCATTGGCTTAATTTGAGAGCCGGGATATACTTTGACTTGCATTGGCAAATTCCACGGTAGTACAATCTGGGATTTGAACTGAGAATTGGAAATATAACCTAGCGAAATCGGAGTCACAAATCAGACTGCATCGCCACGTCAAGCTAGCAATTCACCAGAGCCAGAGAGAGACAACGGACTAAGGGTTCCAAAATTATAAGTGACAGATAGAAGTATTTGGGCAACTTGAAACTTAAAATTAAACCCGCATTTTTAAATACAAAGACTGGAAACTTAAAGGATCAGGATCGAAGATTTGGGCAACTTTAAAACTTAAGAAGTAAACCTGCATTTATAAATACAAAGACTGGAGACCTAAGGAATCAGATCACCCGTCATAAGAGGAATATTAAAATTTCCAGACCAAGTGATTCGACAGCATCTAACCTAAGTTGCTGTGTCCATTCTAAACTGTGCCAGGAGATTGTGTTCCCAAAAGTTACTTTGGGTTCCTGTAACGAAGCTATCAGACTGTTGTGGTACGAAGCTGCGATACGAAAGTTTCGACGTCACTAGTTGTGAAGTAAAAGCAGGGAATCAACACTAACCGCCTACATTGGACAAGGTGTGCGAAGAGTGCCCTCATCACAGAAGAATTGACGAAACCACGGCTGCAGGACTCACTTAGACCAGCTAAGTTGATTAAGGAAACATTAAAATGACACTTGTTTTTTTTAATCCTCAAACCAAGTCTCAGGGAAGATACATTTTAGTTAACTCTAAAATTCACCATCATTCCATTTATTTTAACCTGTTAAAACTAATTGATTATAAATTTGTTACACGTTATTTTGAAACTAAACAATCATTGTTTATTCTGTTATTATAGGTATGAAAGCATACGTATGAGCAAGACTCTTGCATATATATATATATATATATATATATATATATATATATATATATATATATATATATATATATATATATATATATATATATATATATATATAGGAGCCGCGGTAGCATAGTGGTTAGTGCACTGGCTTCCTAGCGCAGTGGTCTATGGTTCGATCCCCAGATGAGGCGGAAAATTTTTAGGCCACAAACGGCTCCTGGGTTGACCCAGCCCCAAATGGGTACCAGAGCTACTCTGGGAAGGTTAAGGCGGCCGGCGTGATGCCGACCACATCACCCCTCGTGTGCCGACGGTCAAGATAATATGGGCCTAACACCATATTCCCAATATGCCTCAATGGGCGTGTAACGGGTTCCTTTACCTTTTTACCTTATATATATATATATATATATATATATATATATATATATATATATATATATATATATATATATATATATATATATATATATATATATTTACATCTATCAAGCAACTACTTTTAAAAAAGAATTTCGCTGAATTTACACCAGCTGGGGGCTTGAACGGGCTAACATCGTTGCCTAATTCTTCAGGTAACAAATAAACCTTTGACGACCCATTTTAGATACTCTTGAGTTTTGGCCACTGGTGGACCAGTACTGCAGAGCTAAGGGGAGGCAAACCGTGACACATAGGTCTGGCAATCTCATCATGTAAAAGAATAGCTACAGAAACCACCGGTGCACAAGTACTTGAATGTTTTTCTGCAGGTTTCCTTTAACGGGACCACTAGTGGCGGCGGCTCCTTACTTCATAAAGACCATAAGCTTTCAACAAACTTATGCCAAGTCTTCTCGTCCCGTGCTATCAATTCTAGTGTTTTTTTATGCTTGTAGTGGATTTGATGGTACTGTATGGTTGTGATATTACCTAGTGTGATGCATGAGGTCAGCTGTGAAGGCTCCTGAGATAAATGTAGCTGAGAATTTACAGAAGGCCCTTCTTGCTACCACTTACGACCTCACACATATCTTTTTTTTCTAATGAATGTGGCTACGTTAAAAATCTAGGGTACTGATATGTAATGTGTTGTGGTAGATTACATACACACACACACACACACACACAGATATTTAATAAGTCTAATAATATTAATAAAATTTATAACACACTGAACTAACTCAAGCTGTTTAAATTTTTGATATTAAATTTTCTTTAAGTTTATTTGTTCTGAACCAAGGTTTTATTTTGGTCAAAACATATAAAAAGTTTTGAAATTATGAATGAAATGCATGAATATATGTCATAACAAAATAGAAAATGGGTACATATGTATTTCAAATGACTGGTTAATAGTAATTATCTTAAGATAGTCCCAGGAGAACTTATTACTAGATATGCTGTTGGGGTGGTATCATCACTCCCTGTCTATGACTACCAAACATTGTCCAATTAATGATGGGAGTAATACAAGTTATATTTCCCAAAAAATTGGTGGGTTCTAGTGATGGTAATATAGTTGGTGTGTTAGTTAGTAAATAAGTTTGTGAAGGTCCAGCAGGCCAGACGCTCACGTATCTTGACTGAGTAGTTCTGGTGCTGGAATCTGGTGGCCCCACCTCTCCGTGCTTGGGGGCAATATAAGGCTGCTCTGACAAAATACTAGACTGCACTGGTCCACACTTGTATATATCAACACAGCATTTGACACCACTTTGGTGCCAAACAGAAACTCACACTTCTGCAACAAAAGTATTGGGTCATGTGTCAGAACTCTACCTCCTGAGCCACTTCTGCACACAACACTACACAACAACACCACATAGACGGGGTCAGATCTCTCTGACCATACAGCACATCTTACCAAGTTGGTTTCACATAGTACTAGTTCCCCAAGACTACATATTCTGAAATATGTTCATTAGCTTCCTGCTATTGAATAAGATAGGTGATATGTTCCACTGATCTCAACACTTGATCCGCCCTTCATAATCCTTGCTGGCGTTTATGTATTTTGTTTGTCTCTAGACCCTGAACTTGGGCTGGGGATCTAGAGCGAATCCTTACTTGTTGTAAGGGATAGATTTTGATATTGCAGTATCAAATCACTCGAAACATTAAACAATATTAAAATATACAAAGAAATGCTTTCAGTCTTACCAGAATTATGAATAGAGAACACAGTTATATTCTAGCAAAACTCAGCTGAGCTGCTGGCTCTAGTATGGCGTCCCTCTAAATATTGCAATTAGCTTCTGGGAAATACACCACTGAAGAATTACTGTGTCTACTACTGGACAATTTATGTTGAATGGCAAAAATGCGCGTCTGTGCGCCGATAATATGATTATCTGTGGCCAATCACCGACTTCCCCCCTTTCAAATTTCAAACCTCCAACCCAAAAGTCAATTCAGTCATACCTCAGTCAAGTATGTATTATTGTCTGTTGGTCCGTCTGTCTCTACTTGCTTTTTCATAAAAATAACACGCTTGGTTCTACATGCCTTTCTACACGAATCGGTCTCTAGAGTTATTTTTAGCCACAATTTTCCACTATTTCCCCCTCTCTTTCATTCCAACTAGATTTTAGCACTTGAGTCTCAAGGCCGCAATTTTTGAAAATTAGTGACATTTTTTTTACAGTGCAGTCGCTCGTCTGTTATGAACAACAGAGTCTTTTGTCAATATCTTCATTATTATCTATCCGTCTGTATAAATGAAAGCATATTATTTCTCTGCTCAAGATGGGCTATCAGACTACCTAGGTTTTATATTCCTAACATTATTATTAAGAAAAAGTTACTTTTTCAAGGTTAGTTGTTTTTTTTGAAATATGTTCGAGCATCTTCTGTAATGCGTTTGCCGCTGAATTCAAATAAAAGGACTAAGTATCGTAAAAGCGTCCAAGAAATGACTGTTGCGTATAATAGCTAAGGTCCCTTTTGTCCATTTCTTTACATTGTGTCAACTTGGGGACATGAATTTTTTTCCTTTCCCCACCAATTGCGTCTTTTTAGCCTTGCTAGTTTCAAGCACGTGTTCAGTCATATTTTTTCGTTTTGATCTCCGTTCCCTCCCGTCTCCAAGGGTAAACGTTTTGTCTGTACGTCTAACAAGTTAGTTTCCATGGCGGGTAGTGAACCGCGGCATGGGCGATCATGTCTTCTAGTAGCTTACGCATCATTTTTATCCCTGCATTTTATCTTTGGAGATATTTTAACGTTGTATCACGGTTAAATTTATCACAATGCTTTACTCATCACTTTTATTTCTATCTCCTGTCCTCTTCTACTTATGTTTTACAGGCTACATCTGCTTCTTTTATCCTGGTGATTTCAGAACAAAGACTGCCTTGTAATAGATATGTATA
>JAMPIV010016013.1:0-10000 GCA_024509875.1 Oreohelix idahoensis
ATAACTATTAGGTCTTAGACTTCTTGATATGTCTAGTTTATAATAGTTCCTTTCTATATCAAGATAGATACACATTTGTAATTTAATAATATAATGATTGTATCACTACTTAGCGGTTCATTGATGTTTATTCACCGCTGTGCTTTGATGATTTTTCTTCATAAATCATAAATTTAAGATATCTAATACGAAATTATGGTATGAAATTTTTTAGGCATTGTGTAATTGCCAGAATTGTATTATACTTTGATGACACCTTCCTGGAAAAATTTACTTGTAGAGAAATAATTTCTCTCAGTTTATGAGATACATTCTCACCAGTCGCTCCATAAGTCGACTTAGCCTCATATTAGGCGTTATATTTATTCCTGATATTTTCATCTGCGCATTATTCATGCGTTATGAGCCTATTGTACGTTGCTCCTAGATGTATTTCAACCAAAAAAAAAAGTTCCATTTTTTTTCCCGGGAGGTGTGGTAAGACTGTTACGTGCAGTCTTTGATATCTTACAATATAATACATTTGTATGCTTGTTATGTTCGCAAATATTTTGTAAACCAAACAGATACTTTTTAGTGCTTAAGGAAAAGTCATTATTGAGTTACTTCCCTTGAAAGGAGTGTCGTCACTTTCAATCGAACTCCGCGGATGAATCCAGTTTTACTGCGATTTATTCTTTGTTTGGGTAGAAATAGGTTGTTCTTGCTTCAGTGTATCTATGGCCTGAATTTATGTGTATTGTTTGTCTGGGTAGGACGAGTCTGTCTTATATCTGTATATCTTTACATATCTAAGTCGAACTATATGGTCTTTTGTCGTTAGAAAGGTCAAAGGGCTGTTTGGCGGATGTGTCGCTAGAGAGGTGTGATTTGGCTTCGTCCTGATGGGGCTGTGATTTTTGTGTAGCGGCTTGTCGCCGGAAAAAGTGATCTCAGTATTTATGGGGAAAGTGATAGTCGTCTAGACCTATCGTGTATGCTTTACCCCAGTGTTTATTCTTATTGCCAAGGAATGGCAGAATCATATTTCTGATACCAAGGTAACAAAAGATACTTCTTATGAACTCTGGCTAAGCCACCGTTTCTCGATAGACACGATCTGTACGTCTGAGGAAATATTTATCTAGATGAAAACGACATTCATTCCTAGCAGCACTATATCTTGTATGATGAAGTCAATTGTATCATGATAGAATCTACAGAGCAATGAGAACATTTAATGAATGACTAACTTTAATACAGATTCATTATCTGTATCCAAACGTGAGTGACAGCTCACGAGAGAAGCAATCTTGTATCCAAATATTTTGTGACTTTCAAGAAGAGAAAGGGATGCCCCGTATTATCGCTTGATGAGTCCAGAGATCACTGCTACACATGAGAACCCATTACTAGCGGTTCAATATGATTATATGAAAAATATGTGCTGAATATTATTTCAAGGAATCTTCGCTAGACGAGGTTAGGTTTAGAAGCCATCTTGAATGTTGTTTATAATCTGACGTGCTTTGTCAGTAAACTCAGATGATATATATATATATATGGGCAATACTGAGTGCTTGTCTACTGACAATCCATTATGCTATTATTCTACATGAGTGCCCATGTATCATTGCAAGACCATTTATCCACTGTACCATGATGTATTATGCCAACCTGTGATTTGTCACTATTCGTGCTGTTTAGTGTGTACGTCCAATTAAACTGTAGCAAAGGTACACAGTCGTTGGTGTCGATGACTTCCAGCCATACATGAGTGTGAGAAAAAGACCATTTGTCAACACCACGAACTCTTCTTATCATTCGCATATTATACTCACAATCTATGTCTACACACCACTGCGTAGGTCGAGTTGACATTCCATACTCAAACCACAAGCAACACAACAACACAGCATGTAGCTCTGGTGATGTTCTAGTGAGCTTATATTTATCGACTGATGATGAGCAAAGAAAATAGAGTTATCAACTAGAGAGACTTTATCAGTAGTCCATCTTATTCCTCTTGGACTGCCCTCTGTTGTCTGGCGCAGCACCCATTCTATGACTTTTGAAAATAGATTGGTTGATAAGGGGCATCCCTGTCGTACTCCTGTCTTTACCTCAAAGGTTAGGTTGCTCTGCCCAACACTACACGTAAAGTTGGCATAGAGGCTTTATATGATTGACACTATACAGCTTGGAATTCCATAAGCCCTCAGTATTTTCCATAAACTGTAACACACCTCTGAATGTCTCAAATCACTAATTTTCTGTATGATGAATTTGATTTTTATCAGTCTTGTTGTTTGTTTGTTTTTTTTTTTTTTTTTTTATTTATTTATTATTTTTTTTTTTATTTTCATTATATTTTATTATTTTTTTTTTAAATTCTTTTTTTAATTTTTTTTCTTTAATTTATTTTAAAAACATACTTTAATTATGATGATTATTGCAAATGTATGAGGTTATATTACTTTTATAATGATAAATGCCTTAATAATGCTTAAAATAAATGTGAGGATGAAAGGATACAGTATACATGATGAGAGAGAGAGAGGAAGGGCAGAATGTCAGACGGGCCTGCATGCCCAATTCTTAACCCTATGAAAATAAAGTTCGTTCGTTCGTTCTCTCTCGCTTTTGTTGACTTGGAGTCACGGGAGAGATCTCCAAGAAACACATATTTCCTCTCTAAAATGAGAGGGTAAACTAAATCATCAACTACTACGGCATTGATTTTCTCCCGTACATATCGGGTTGAGACATCAATTTCCGCAACCGGAAGTAGCATTGACTTTATACTCTTCCGGGGCCTCTGTATTTCTACAGTTTCACCAGTATATTGGTGGGCCGTCACCAAAAATGGGGAAACCAAAGCAGAATATTCTAAGCCAGAGTCACATAAGCACCGTATGGTTTGGTTACCAACGGTTGCTTGCTCAGTAATAGAGTGGTATCTGGAATTTTGTTCATATGTCGGGGGGTCATGGTTCCCTATCGGCCTTTTGATCAGGCATGCGCCATTATAAGGGCCTGTTTTCAGCCTCTTACATTCCGATGTACAATGCGTATCGACTTACAATATTGTCATCCAGTTCATTGGGCTGAATTGCTCTGTTTCTTCCTATGGTGATCCTGTGATTGTTGCTGTTGTTACTGTTGTGCCGTGTTGTGTGAGGTTTTGATCGTACCCTTGGAGTCAGTGAAGGGGCGCTCCTCTCGTTTGGGGTGACTATCGTGTTGACGCCTTTTAGACGGATTCAATTCCGACTGGGCGCTCTGGTACCGATCAGCACACAGTACTACCTGATCAAGAGTTTCGGCCCCGTGCTCCGCCAGGAACCTTCTCATGTCAGGGGTGAGCGAGTCCTTGAACTGCTCCATAATAATCATCTCTTGTAATCCATCGTAAGATTCGCCAAAGGCGCAGAGTGATCCCCACTTCTCCAAATACATAGTCAGACGTGTAGGAAACTGCTTATAAGACTCATCTTTTTGCCTCTTGGCTACCCGGATTTTGCACTGAAAATTGTTTGCATTTAGCTGAAAATGTTGAAGCAAAGCTTTCTTCAACAAATCATATTTGTTGTTTTCTTCCTGGGCCATTTTGAGGAAGACATTGTACGCAGGTCCTCGCAGGCTCTGAGATAACTTCATGTTGTATCTCTCTTTATGTAATCCATAGGTGGCAGCTAAAGACTCAAACCATGCCAGATAGATGTCTATTTCCTCAGAATCCTCTGAGTAGGCATCTAACTGAAAAGAGGCCGCGCTTGGAACTACCACGTAAGTATATTTACCCCATCACTACCTTGAGAACTCCCCGACCCATTAGTGCTAGAGTTATATTCTATTCTTCTACTTTCGATCTCTAACTCTTTCAGTCTAATGGTTCTGTCGGCCTGTTCCTTCCTTTCTGCTCTTTCTGCCTGTTCCTTCTTATCTGCGTGGGCTCTGTCTGCCTCCTTTTCGGCTTTTAGTCTGTCAGCCTGCTCCTTCTCAAAAGCTCTTTGTTTTTTTTCTCTCCGGCTTCTTTCTCTGCTTTAGCCTTTTTGTATTCTCTCGCCATTCTCCTTTCATCCCTTTCAGCGTCTTTCTCAGCTTCTATCCCGTCTTTATCTTCTTTCATCCGTTGCTTATCTTCTTTCACAGAAGTGGCTACGAAATCAGATAAATCTTTGCCCGATAAGCACATATCTTTAGCAATACTTAAGTAAAAAACGTAGAGATTTTGTGATTCGGCCATGCTGTGCAAGGAGATTGTTTACAGGCGACATAAAAATTGCAATTGTTACTAAACTAAAAATAAAATTAGCCGCACTAAGTTCAAAATGCTGGCTGACTAAAATGATCCAAACCACCTCAATGACAACAACAGAAATTAGGCTTCAGCAGCGGACAATTTTTTCTGAGCAGATCTATCTAAACTAATAGCTAACAAGACTCTTCCAATAGTCTACAATTTCTTGTCAGATTTCTAGGGGAATTAACCTTCAGGTTCTTAATCAAGATGAGGTCCGCCACTGTGATTTATCACAAATACGTGTCCGAGTTCAATAATCCCGGCGGGATTCGCCAAATTCTCACATCAAACTGGCGACTCCGAGTTCAATCCCAAGACGAGACTACAATTGTCACGGATTGCCTCGCCTGCTTTGTAGTAGTGGTCCACTAGTAGCCAAAACTCAAGAGTATCTAAAATGGGCCGTCAAAGGTGTCTAACTTCGCACAAGATTACTCTTCGCAGAGCTGTAGATAAAAGGGTAATGATGCTTCTATCCGATGGTAGTTTCATAAGATATTTCCGAAGTCAAGAACAATGCGGCATTGGGCTGAACAAGTGTTAACATATCGGTCCGTCGCCTTTTATGAAGAATTAAAATATATTTTAGCCCGTACAAGCCCCCATGTAGTGTAAATCCAGTGTCACCTTTTTTTTTTTTTTTTTTTTTTTTTTTTTTATTCCTCGCATGAGGTTGCATATTTTTTCCTCGCATGAGGTTGCATTTGCCCCACCCATACCCGGCCCTGGTCAGACCAACATGTCCCAACACAGAAGCCATTGACAAATTGTCATTGTTGAACTAAACTTTCACAATAGGTACCTCATGACATAGCCGTCACTACTGTTTCCCGTGTGCTAGACACATGACCCAGCCAAAATGAATTCCTAGGCACCACCTCAATGACAACAAAAAACTGTTATTTCAGTCAGTCGAACAGTTATTTGGTGTTAACAAGATGAAAGAGTATAGAAAAATGGGTTAGCAAATCAGAATAATCTAAAACTAATAGTTCTAACATGGGAGATAAAAGAATGTAAATGTAGTGTTTTTTGTAAGGGAGGGAACCTTTTTTTAGACCTTAAAGTATCATTAGAGTTCAACAAATTTGCATTTAGACTAGTTTTAATAAAGATATAGAAGGATTAATGAAACTAAGTTAAAAAAGTACAAAGGGAATAACAATGTTATTAGCGCCCTTTACAGGTAGTGAGTTAAACACAGAGCAGAGTAAAACGCACGTGAAAAATAGTGACTGTAAACATTTATGTAGCACAGTTCACGGAGCTAACAGCCTACAATTAACCGTGCCGATTGGTTGAACTGAACAACGGCAATCGGATTAAAACAACGACCATCAGATAGGAAATTGAAGGACGATTGGAGATCAGTCAGATATTGACGCGCTACGAGCGGTCCGTTTTATAGAGTCCTACCAGAGAAACCGGGCAAGTCAAGTTTCGCTGAGCTCTTAAGAAATGTGAAACCTGCGGTTTGCAGAAGGGCTACGCTAAGATTTTAGAATTGCTTAGAAATAGGAATTCAGGAGAACATTTAGAATTGAATAATAATTTGTGTGATCAACTGTAGATTAGCTGATAGGTGGTGTTTAGTAGGATCGTGATAGGTGCTGGACTTCGTTTAAAAAGTAGCCAAAACTCAATTTTTCTTGAGTATCTAAAATATCGCAAGCTAACGACGCCGTCAAAGGGAGTGAGCTAAAGAAACTTCGCACAAGATTACTCTTCGCAGAGCTGTAGATAAAAGGGTAATGATGCTTCTATCCGATGGTAGTTTCATAAGATATTTCCGAAGTCAAGAACAATGCGGCATTGGGCTGAACAAGTGTTAACATATCGGTCCGTCGCCTTTTATGAAGAATTAAAATATATTTTAGCCCGTACAAGCCCCCATGTAGTGTAAATCCAGCAAAATTCCATTTTTACAAGAATTAGCTCGATGGAGGTAAATATATCTCTAGGTGTCTATATATACGGTTATATTAAAGAATCCTGCTCATACGTTTGCTTTCATACTTCTAATAACTGAATAAACCATGATTGTTTAGTTTTAAAATAACATGTAACAGATTTAATAGTCTTTTAGTTTTAACAAGTTAAAATAAGGATGAAATGATGGTGAATTTTAGATAAAAGTCCTCATAGAGACTTAACTCTTTAAGCCCCAAGAGCCACTATAATGGCTCAGGGTTTAGACCTATTTGGCCCAGGAGCCATTTAAGTGGCTTCGGATTTTTTGCTCCTGTCTAGAGCTCTGTTCCAATGTTAACAACCCAAAACGTCATTTCCAACAGGAAGTACTTTCATTTTAAATAACTCGTATTTATGCATATGAACATTAAAAAATATTTTTTTCCAAACAACAACAACAATAAAAAAGCAGTGTGGTGGCCGTTTTTGTTTGGGCCAAACCCTGCTTTTTGCTTGGGACTTAAAGAGTTAATAAGGAGTTATAAAAGTCCGTTTGCTGGTGCCTTTTTTTAACAAGAACTTAACTCTCGGTGAGTCCTGTCGCCATGGTTTCCGTCACTTCTTTTTTGGTGATGAGTGCAATTCTCCACATAACTTGTCTAATGTAGGCGGTCAGTGTTGATGCTCTTGTCTCATATCAGCGGCGTAGTAACCTTAGTACTACAACCCGTCTGATAGCTTGTAACCACGAACCCAATTGAGTTATACAATTTCCTCGCAAAGTTTAGAATGGACGCAAGCATTTTAGGTTATATGCTTTCGAATTACTTGGCCTGGAAATTTTTAATTCCTCTTATGACGGCTGTTCAACGAATCACTTACTTACTTACTTAGTCGTTCTTCTTCTACCGTGAGGTGTAGAGATTTGTAAGAGAGAGCGCCATACTATTCTATCGGCTGTCTTCCTCCTGATCCTTCAAAGATTATCTGTTGTCCTCCCAGTGGACTTCGGGTCGTCCAGGAGGTCTGGAACCCTGGCTCTTAGTTTCCCGTGCTTGCCGTGGAAGCCGAATCACTTGGTCTCGAAATATTATGTATTCCTCTTATGACGGGTGATCTGATTCCTTAGGACTCCAGTCATGTATTTATAAAGGCAGGCTTACTTTTTTAAGATTTAATGTTTCCCACATACTTCGATCTGTCCTGGTCCTTTTAAGTTTCCAGTCTTTGTATTTAAATATGCGAGTTTACTTGTAAGTTCCAAAGTTGCCCAAATACTCTATCTGTGACTTACAATTGTGGAATTGTAAGTACGATTTCTCACTAGCTTCTGGGAGTTTGCTCATTTGACGATGCGATGCAGTCTCTGATTTCGCTAGATCTTATTTTCAGTTTCCAGTTCAAATCACAGACTGTGCTTCCGACGAATTTTCCAATGAAATTCATTGTCTATTCCGGCTTCTCAAATCAAACCAATGGTTAGCTCTTTCAGAACTACGTGGGTTGGGACGTTGAGTCATTACCCATCCCCCGCGTGTTATAAAATATCAAATATCAAATTTAAAATGCCAAACGCGTGAACTCTTTCAGTGATGCCGTAATATTTCCGGTAGCATCTTGTGAAACCTCACAAAACAAATCTGTGCACTGATTACCTGTTTAAATGTCGTCCGCCAAGATTGTCTACCAGAAATATTTATCTTTAATAATGATACAGACAAGGGCCAGCGGATGCGACAATCTAATTATCACCTGTGTGTGTGAATCCCCCAGACTGATTTGTCAGACGGACAATATAGCTTTTTTATGTCGATCGAGCGAGACCGTCTTGGGTAAACAGGCACCGTCGCTATCAAAAAGTGGTCAGACTGATTGAATTGATAAGCGTATAATTCACTGACCGGTTTAATTACCTGGTCATGCGATTCACCTAGCGGAACGTAAACAAGTCTGTTAGCGGCTTCATAGCACACATAATGGAATGGCAAAATATGCCAAATAATAAGCCATGAGTGAGAGAAAAATGAAGAAAAGAAATGAAACTGCAGGAGTGGATGAAAGAGTGAGAGAGGGGTCAAAAACTACAGACGTTTCGTCACAATGCTGTATATCTTGAAGACGGGGCTAATTCTAATGTGTTTATTTACCTGGATGAATTTGTTATGGAGCTATAGAGCAACGCGTCAAAAGTGACATTGGAAGAAGTGGAAAAAAAAGCCAAAAGGATTGAAATTTTTGTAACGAATGAATAGATGTTTTATTACAACATTTTTTGTAAATGTACGGATATTTTGTTTAAATCGTGTCTTGGTATTTAAAATTATGTATAAAACAAAAAAATTCAAAATAAAATGTACTATTATTCCGTCTCCGAATCATTATTTAAAGGAGTATCTTTAGCGACTATATCGGTTTAGTTAACTGCAAATGTAACGAATGTCCTACATTATCTACTGCTAAATGTAAATATCAGAAATTATTCATGTTCACCTGAAATGCTAATGAAGATAATTCAAGAAATTGTGTCCGGAATCACACATCTGCCATTATTAAAAATGGAAACAAATTGCGCTATGCTTCAACAGGCACGCAATTTAGTTTACCGACCGTAGAATATGCAATGAAAAAGATTGCAGCTTTGGCGAAGAAAAGATGGGACAAACGTGACACACAGATGGAGAAGACAATTCTTCATATTTGGATGTTCACATTTCAATTACCTCAGTTACTTCAAATTACCTCAAGGACCTCAATTACTTTTTCCAGCTGCTTATTCATTGTCGATCTTTATTCACCATTCAATATAGAAAGTAGATATCACAACTGGCGGCTTTAATTTTTTTAAGTGTAATCGATTTGCGTCGTTCATTTTTAAAATGTAATCAATTTGTTTGAGTGTCATTATCTTTTTAAAGCTGTTGAACGTAGTTTTGGCCATATCTATTATATTCTTGACTTCTGTTTCACATCATCCATACTCTGCTATAAAGTACTCAAGGCACGAGAAACTACTCCGTGTTTGAGCATCTTTTAATCAGTTCTTTTAATTTACATTGGCTTCTCATACGTTTTGTTAATTATCATAGTTTGTGCTTTCTCGGCGTTAATTTGCTCCTGGGTTCTGGTTTCATGCCTTTATAATTAGTACCGCTACCTCAGGCATCAGTAAGATATGACATATTAGCTTGTACACAGAGCTGGGACATTCATCATTAAACCAAATTGCAACACGAACCACTCATGCAAGAGCACTAGATGTCTTTTATGCAGGATTTTTGCAACTGGTCCAACGTGGGTTGGGGCGTTAAGTCATTACTCATACCCCGCGTGTTCTAAAATATCAAATTTAAAATGCCAAACGCGTGACCTCTTTCAGTGATACCGTAATATTTCCGGTGGCATATTGTGAAACCTCACAAAACAAATCTGTGCCCTGATTACCTGTTTAAATGCCTTCCGACAAGATTGTCTACCCAGAAAGATTTATCTGTAATAATGATACAGACAGGGGCCATCTGCAAAAAAAAGTAAATAAATAAATCAAGTGAGATACTATAAATTCAGTTCCACTTTCAAAATGACCTCACGAGAAGTGAAGAAAAGAATGTTTAACCCAAACATTAGTCCGCAGCTAGCCCCTTTGAAAACTTGACTTCAGTTCTGGCTTTCAATTTTGAGATCTAGTATACGTGAAGTTTCTAAAGCTTCAAACCCAACCCATACTCCATTTTATGGCAGTGTCTGCCACTGAACTACTATCTAAGCATATTGTTTACATATTAACTTAGCGGTTATTACATGGAC
>JAMPIV010016013.1:15000-122295 GCA_024509875.1 Oreohelix idahoensis
ACGGACAGATACAAATTAACCATTGCTCAGCGCTATGCTGCATGGTTCTTGACTTCTGAATTATCTTGTGAATACTTCCTTCGGATAGAAGCGCCATTACACTTCTATCTACATCTCTGCCAAGAGTAATCTTGTCCGAAGGTAAACACCTTTGACGAACCATTTAGATACTCTTGAGTTTTGGCCACGGTTGGACCACCACTTCAAAGCAGGTGAGGCAATCCGTGACAAAGGAGACAAAGACATAACAGGACTACTGCCCCCGTCATGCAAGTCGTAAGATGAGACTAATATAAGGCTTGCATGAAACTGGCAACCTCATCATGTAAGATACATACCTTCATAAACCACGGTGGCATCAGTGCATGAACGCTTTGGTACAAGCTTCTTGCAATGGGACTAGCTGCAGTGGTGATTCAGTGTTCCATAAGGAGTGAAATGGGACATACAATGATCCGTATGTGTGGCAAAAAGAGGAATAATGAGGATTGTGCATACATTAACAATCTCATGACTCCAAAATTTTTGCTACAGAAACCACCGCTGTAAAAGTCCATTAAATTGTATGGTGCAGGCGTTCCACAAGGACGACATCTCAAGAAACAAAAAAGGGACAAGACAACGCAAAGAAATTTATTTTCAATGTAAGCAGATCCTTAAAAGTCCAGTCATTTCCACCACGTCAACACCTCGCCAAGAATATTGTGTCAACACCTCCTCTCCTCCCCCCCCCCCCACACACACACACACACACATTGGAAGTATGCACAGCACAACCATTATATGGCGATTGTTAACTGAAAAGCTTCTTATCTGGCAAGATATGGCACTTCGCTGAATTGTTGCCTATTCAGACACGATAAAATATCACGTAATTCTTGTTAGTTATTTTGGGTTATGGTCCCTGCATGGCCCATTGGTTGAAATAAGAGTGGGACGTGTTCTTTGATAAGTCGCTCACGTTGTTAGCGTTAGGATTAAGGTTAGAGTTTTAGGCTTATGATTCATAAACCTAACCCTTACCCCTTATTACTGTGTCTCTGTTTGTTGTTGTTGTGTTTCTTTTTTTTTTTTAATGGTCTGGTGGAACACACGGTCCAGCGTTCTTTATTTTAACCTTGTCCGTTTGGCCAGGTCACCAAAAACTGCCAGAAAACAGCGGTTTTAACACTTTTTTTTCAGTTTTTGACCAGATGTCAATAGACACAGCAGATGATCAGAAGCGGGGGGAAAAAACAGCCTGAAACAAAAAATGAAGCCATAAGTGTTACAGTTGGCTGTCTGTGCTTTCATAGATAATTTAATTCGCAAATATGGGGAACGAGATTCAGAGAGATAGAAGTCTTGACAACAGGAGGAGTTCGTCTGCGTTTATTCTGAGAATTGTGCTCATCCTCTCCAGTTTCGCTCATTCTGGAGCATGTAGGCACCATTGCAGATAATTTCCTTGAGCGAAAGCCTGCAACAATGCACACTTCTGCTGTGGTAGTTTCTGTAGCAATCTGTTTTCCACATTGAGGTTGCCGGCCCCATGCACAACCTGCCACTTACGACATGCGTGAGGGAACAATAGCCCTATTCTTTCTTTGTCTCTTCAGGTACCACGTGGGACCTTATACAATGTACAAAATAAGCATTTCTTGCATACAACATTATATATATATATATATATATATATATATATATATATATTTTTTTTTTCTTTCTTTCTTAATCGGAACCTCTTCTACCCCGTAAACAGAGTGTAGAGGTAACCCAAAGAGCACAAGGCTCCCGGGCAAAACATGCAATCAAAGTGTTTGACAAACAGGTGATTAGCCCATTGTGCGCTATATATATATATATATATATATATATATATATATATATATATATATATATATATATATATATATATATATATATATATATATATATATATATATAATTTTTATCTGAGAGGGTTCTGATGGATATTGGTCCCTTTAGAGTGTAGAGTGATATTGAAGGCTCTGTGAGAATAAGGATTTAGGAGAATGAGGTAGTAGATTCACAAGCACTGGGAAGAGCAAGGACAGTCTCTTATTACGACAATATCTGTTTCTCACAAACTATTCCTATCTCTCTTCTGAACAAACAATTGTTTGTCAGTTCCAGTCGCTCAGGCGCACTCACCGATTTGGTGATTCTGTCGCACAACGTACATGAATACAGCCTACACAGATGGGAAATGTTTGGAGTTTTGGGCCAGCCGACAACCAATACAAATAAAGTTTAATACCTTTATTATCATAAATCAGTCACAAATAATTATACATTTACAGTCAAAAATCAAAGGTTACAGAATACAAATATGATAAGGGAAGAGGGGGGTTTGAGGAGAAATATCTCATCCACCGTTTCCCGTTGTATTTACTAACAGACAAGACCCGGTCCAAAAGACAAGAAAGGGTGGGGGTGTGGGGGTGGGGGGAGGGGGGGGGGGGGGGGGGGGGGGGGGTGATCAGAGATAGGCAATTTAACCAACCGGTAAATTTATTACTCTGGGGCAATGGGGTTACAGTAAAGGGGGGGGGGGGTGTAGAGGAAAAGCTAGGGTCTCAAATGTCTCCCTTTAATCAACAAATTTTACGGGAGGGGGGAATGAACACAGTTACACAATCCCGCTAGGAGAAGTCCCGTACAATGAATATAATGCACCTTAATACTAGGTCGAACTAATTAAAAGGGTAAAGAAAAGATTAAATCTCCTTTCATTCAAAAAAAACACACTAGGGCTGGCCATCCCACAGACACACACGCAGACTTACCAAAATGGTGAATTCTGGCACTCTAGGAATTATTTACCACAGCAGCTAATACCGTGCAATAATGGACTGGTCTTCTTATTTCTTCCGTGTCAGGCCCCAGATTTAACGAGGTAACAAATATTCTCAAAAAATCGCCAGACGGTGAAGCGTAAAGGCTACTGTTGGTTTAGATAAAGTTCCTAATGAATGGCACAGGCACTTGGCTAGGCGTGAGGTATGGTGTGGTTCCTAAAATTGGCCCAGCTGGTGGAGATAACTTTCTTTTTCCGTACTGTCACAAGTTAAAAACACTGAGGTAAGTTCTTCTTCGGGGGTGGGTAAAATCCACTGAATATACTTGACAGACAGTGTTCAGGTAGATCTATGTTCTTCTTCACAAATAGGGCAGTGAATAAAATATGTTCTGCTTCCAGTTTACTGTAAGGACTATATGAACTAGTATTTTAAAAGTGTTTCTTGGGTGGCTTTATTCTCAGTTAAATTCAGAGGAGCGGGGCCCATTACAGGTCGCCACAAGTTTAGCTTTAAAAAAGTTCATATGTTACTGGAGTTATCGAATTGAGTTGGCAGAACTCTGTATATAATTAATAATTGCTGGGATGCAGGTTGAATGATCGTTCTGAATGAAAGATAATCAAAACAAGAAATGCATTACAAATCATATTATAGTCTGACACGCGATAAATTACAGTTAGCCTATTTACTTTATTGGCGTCGTCAATTTAACAAATCAGGAAAACTCCCCGTGAGTTAAAAATAATTAAAAGCACATCTATCTATACAGAACTAAACTGTATTTACTAGTTATAATTCTCTTTAACGTCTGCAAAATTAATTTACGCGTCAATTGTATTAGGAAATACTTTTAGATGTAACATTTAGTTTGCACTAGAACTTTGAAAATGGGTTTATTTAATAAGGTTAAATTTACACCACAATCCAGTGAAATAACTAGACCACTGATCTCTCGAAGCTAATGTATAAATTACCGTCTGCGCAGAAAGAATACACTCCAATAGTCAACGAAGGTAGATGAAATCTAGCAGGAATCAGACTAGGCTATATGCTAGTGAAACTAGGATTCTGTCAGAACGAACGATAAAATGCAGTTTTCGGAGTTCTTTATTTATACATCTCAAATGTAACTTAAATGGGACGTGTTGGATTTTTGCACCTTTCTTGAAGTATAGCAAAATCCGAGGTACAACGCCGTTGTGTTAACCGCTGTGTTTCCTCCGTTTTCCCCGGTCTACCGATCTTCTTCGTCTCAGGCTGCTCGCATAAGGGTGCGAAAATTTCTCGAGAAGCTAACTACGTTAGCTGAGAGTTCCCTGATTCTTTAGATCGTATACCGCTCCACGTTGAATTCTGAAGATAAGCCTGTCTTTGATGGTACCGTTGTTCTGAGAAGCTTTGGCAACTCCCACCAGGCGGGGCGACAGCCAGGTAAGAAAATGAACTGCTGTTAATTGCTCTAGAAACAGGAGTGAGTCTCTGGCCACGTCCTCTTTTGGGCCGGCGTTAAGGAAAAGATTGCTATAAATCGTTCTCAGAGATGGTTGTGGGCGTGATTTAACCTCCCATTAAAGGCCATGCGATCTCAAAAGTTCACAGAAGATAGCAGGCTACATATTAATGATCCAGTGTGTAAAATTCTCGTGGAAATGCTGCATGCAGGTTAAAGTTACAATAGATGATCAAGGGTTCTAAATTTATGAGAGGCCAATATTCTGTTATAATCCATCGAGTCAGGGAAATTCATTTGTCATACTTAGACGTACGTCACAGTCGTCCCCACTTTTGAGACATGGAAACTCGTTTTCATGTTTCATTTATGACAATGAAGCTGCCCTGATCGGTAGCTTTTGAATGATTGGCATCGTCGATTTTCTCCTCTTCCTCCGTGGTCCAGTTTCTACTCAAGAAGTCAGCTCCGACATTCTGTTTTCCTGGAATATATTCCACTTTGAAGGAATAAACACTCAATAACAAGGCCCAACGCATTATCCTTGCGTTGAATTCCTTATTGGCACCCGGGAAAGCTAATGGAGCATGGTCTTTTTGCACCGTGAAAGAAGTGCCATACAGAAACTCATGATGGCGTCTGATGCCATGAATCAGAGCGAGACATTCTCTTTCAGCGACACTGTAGTTGCGTTCCGCTTTGTTCAGTTTCCGACTGCCGTAAGCTACTGGGAATAGCATGTTCGGGTCACTGTCCTCGGCTTGCAGCAATGTTGACCCGATGCCGTGACCTGATGCGTCAACTCTCAGTACGAAAGGTTTCTTAAGGTCAGGTAACCTTAGGATGGGGTATGCCGACAACTGTCCTTTCAAAGTGCTGGTTGCATGTTCGCACTTTTGATCCCACATGACCTTATCAGGACAACCTTTCTTGGTGAGGTCAGTCAGAGGTGCTGTCAGTCCGTTGAAGTTCTGGATGTATTTCTGATAGTAGGAACATAGTGATAAGAATGACCTGATGTCTTTCTTTTTTCGGAATCTTTTTGCTGCCACTATTTTCTCCACGTTCTTCTTAATAGGCCACCTACAGCCGTGAGAAATAGTGTGCCCCAGGAAGTCCAGCTTTTCAAATGCGATGAGACATTTGCTAGGTCTGGCTGTGAGACCAGTTTCCTGTAGTCTCCTAAGGAGCATAGCGACGGTAGCAATATGTTCTTCGTAGGATTCCGATGCAATTAAGATGTCGTCCATGAAATTATGGATGTGGGGACTTTGCAAGGGTTCTAAAAGCTTTCTCATTATCCTGGTAAACACTCCTGGTGCGTTATGCAATCCGAACGGCATCACATTAAATGTGTAATGTCCTTCACTAGTGCTGAAAGCTAACAAAGGTTTAATTTCCTCCTTGACTGGTATCTGATAATAACCTTTACTGAGGTCAATCTTGGAGAAAATCGTTGCCTTGCTGAGCTTGGTGAACAACTCAGAAACAGTTTGGAGCGGTTCAGGCTGGAATTCCGTTACGGCGTTTAGCAACCGGTAATCAATACACAGCCGAACTTCCTTATTGGGCTTCTGTAACAGCACTAAACTCGAACTGTAAGGAGATGTAGACTCGCTGATAATTCATGCCTGACGCAGCTTGTCTATTTCTCCGCGAAGTGCATCAGCTTTGGCGTACGGAATGGGGTATACTCTGGTTCGAACAGGGGTCTCGTTTGTTAATTTCATGTCAAATTCGATGAGATTTGTTCGACCAGGTACATCCGTTAAGACTGCACTGTACTGCTTCAGTAGCGCCCTGGTTTCTGTTTGTTGTTCTACTGAGAGATTATCGCCGAACTTGACATCTTTAAAGGATTCTGTGGGTTGCAATGGATACTCCATGCAACCATCATCATCATCCTCGTCTTCCGTTGCTATGGCGACAGCCAGGAGATGCTCGGAGGATGGCACCGGTCCTTCCAAATATTTCTTAAGCAGATTTATGTGGAAGACCTTCTCCTTTCCTTTGATGGAGATCTTGTAATTGGTACGTGAGATCTTTTTAAGGACGGTAAACGGCCCTTGCCATCCGATGCGAAGTTTATTGCTTCCGGTTGGAAGTAGCAACAAAACTTTCTCCCCTGGTTGTAGTTCTCTCTCTTTTGCAGCTTTGTTGTATCTTTTAGTATGTTTAGCGCGGGCTTTCTTAAGGTTGGTGTTGGCTAGATCCCATCCTAGCTTTAACCTTTCCTTGAGCTCAGATACATATTTGCTTGCAGAGACGACTGTCTCGTCAGCCTTTTGGTCTGTCAGGGACCGAAGTAAGGCTTCTAGTGGACCCTTAATAGGTCTGCCAAATAAAAGTGTAGCAGGCGGGAATCCCGTAGACGCTTGGGGAACCTCTCGGTAGGCGAATAAGGAAGCCGATATATATAGGTCCCAGTCTTCCGGTTTCTCCTGACCCAGCTTACGTAACATGGTAGTGAGGCTATTTTACGGTAGATTAATTGGCATGGTCTGCTAGAGGTTAGCAGCATGCGATTTTAGGGGTTACAACGTGTAATGTAATGTAAAAGTATTATTAGTCTAGTGAACGCTGTGACGTTTCAGCGTTAGTAGTCACGCACGGTGACCAAGAGACGGGACCCTTTTCTAGACGACCGTCGAACCGAGAAGACGTGTCCTTGGAATGTTATATTGCCGGGCTTGTATTGCCGCACAATTATATTATATTAAATAATGGACATGGGTCAGTCCAATGTGATGATGAAGAAAGATGAAATCACAGGTTAGTAATTGACAAAACCTTGTCAAGACGAATTAACAGTCCTTTTTTTAGTGATACTAGTGCCAGACGCATAATCTCACTGCCGGTCGTTGGAATTACCAACCACGCGTGCATACAGTTATGTTGTTCTGACTATTATGTTTTCAAGCTACGAGACAAAGGACTGATTTGTAAAGGAATAATATATGAAATATGAACTGCAACTTATTATGTATAATTCTTCATAATGACCATGTATGAACTGTTCGTATGGAAGTGATATAATAAATACATGTGGACTCTAGGAATGACTTATCAAGTCTCTAACGTTGGAATTTGATTATATTATGAAGTCAACAAATATTCTATCCCACCTTCGCGTAATTTAACATCACTAGCACGATACTCTAACTGACTGAGAAAGACAGGGGATAAATGGAAGTAAACGTAAATAGAAGAGCCAGTATAAACAGTCTGAAACCATAATCATTAAGGACCCCCTTGTATCAACAAGCAAACTCTTCGCATCAACTGGGAACAACCTCCCCAGTAACAATGGTTGGCCATCGCGGGGACGAAAGAAGAAGGAAAAATTTTTCTTGTTTACATGTTTTGCCAACTGTTTACCATTACAAGCAAGTCACATGATTTGCATAATACTACGTTGAACACATGACTACGCAATGCAAATCTGACGTCACTACATCGTGCGTAGATGCTGCGCTTCGAAAGGAACAACCGTCAACTCATTCCAGTTTTGATTAACATTTGCTTAATCAAGAAGACCAGACAAGAGAATACTGTGATCAGCCAATCATGAGCAAACAGTACTAGGCACTAGTCTAGTCCGTTGATGATCTTGACATCGCCGGAGCCTTCTAAAGATAAGTTTAGACTTAGGACGATTGTCATTCATTAACACAATACTAAGTCCAATTCGCTGTGCAGGCATGTCCTCCCTGTTTATTATATATCTATATTATATCTGTTTTGTCCGTTGATGTTGTCCTTTATTCGCGGGTATGGATGGGCGGCGGTTTGGAATGAATAACATTGCTCTGAGGATGCCGATATTCATTCTGAATGTTCCTTAAGGCCGTTAGTTAATTGCTTTTAACGAAGAACCCATCGACGACCTTCCGATGATTTTCGTTCGTTCGTAATTGCAATTAATTGACCTTGCATGTTAGATGTCCAGTCTAGTTATAATTGGGGTATTTTAGTGTATTTTGTTCTAATTTTTATTCAGTTTTGTAACAATGTTTGTAACCTATCGTGTTTTTCTGACCTTACTATCATTCAGTTTAATTTTTTTTTTTTTTTGTACAATCGTCAATGAGTCCATGTATACGTCACTAATTGTTGTGTACGCAGCTTAACTTTCTATTCAGTTCATTCTTAATCTCTCACTTCCGTTTTATACCACATAGTTATAAATGCATTTTTTATTGTGAAAATGTCTTGTCGTATGGTAATAACGTTCTGTAATCCTTGGTTAACACATTGTATTGTTTGTCTTCATTTCATCCTTCTATAATTTAATATTAATGCTATAATTTCTTCATTAATAATAGTGTAGATGAATATGATTAAATTTTTATGAGCTTTAATGAGGAATTAGGGACTTTCCACATATTTGTAGTAGTGGTCCAAGAAATGGGCAATGCACTTTATATCTCATGATTATGGCATAATATACCATGATTAATTATTATAACTTTATAACATATTAAGACATATTTAATGTTAATTAGTACACTTTCTCAGTACTACATTGTAAACTTAATAACTATTAAGATTAAATAACCTAATTATTTGGGGATATAACACATAATTGTGGGATACTAGTACTAAGTGCATGATATAATTTCAGCACCTTATATAACTAACTATCATAACTATTTATGATAGATATTAGTGGGTATATATAATATTTTTACAAAATATTATAGATTTGTGGAACTTATAAATAACAGTACAGGAATATTGCAATTTCTTATATTGATTATTCATTCTTTGAGTAATTAGAATTATCGACATAGATTCTATTGGTGATTACTAGACATAAGTAATTGAATACGGAAATAATTCAACTTCAAGAATGCTTACCTTGGATCATTTCATTAAAATTGGAAAAAGATTCAATTTGTATCATTTCAAAAAGGGAGATGCACTCCTGGAATTTGCGGAACAACAACTTGTGAACCATAAGGCAGAAGAGGCTGAAAGGAAAGCTATTGCTAAGGCAGAGAAAGAAGAATTAAGACAAGAAGAAGAAAGAAAGATGGCAAGAGATGAAATCCTACGGATTGAAGAAGAAAATAAATTGAAACGACAGGAAATCATATTGCAGCAAGAAATGGAATTGCAACGGCTCAAATTGGAAACAGCAAAACTTAATTCGCAGGGTGCTGCAGCAAGCCAAAATGATAATGCTCAATCGGGATCTTCTTCCAACCGACTTAAGGGCAATTATTACTTTAAACTACCACCATTCAAATTACACGTGGACGACCTATCATCATGGCTGGCGCGCTTTGAGGATATATGTAAGGTAAATAACCTTGACAAAACAGCATGGGCACTTAAACTCAAGGAATTTCTGGATGTAGAACCTGCAAGTGCAGCACAAAATATTGATCCGACATTACCCACAGATTATGAGGCCATTAAGACGTTGTTATTACGTCGGTTCCATTTGAACGAAGAGGCATGTAGATTACGTTTCAAAAGTTTGTTGCCAGATAATAATAAAGACTTCACAGGGTTTATTGCTAACATACGCAATACTTTTAACAGATGGGTTGAACTAGCAGGTGTCAACAAATCTTACGACAAGTTAGTCGATTTGTTATTGAGGGATAAAGTGTTATCTTCTGTCAGCCCACCATTCTTTGCTTATCTGCAAGAACGGAAACCAGAAACTATTGATGAGTTAGAAAAAATTTCTTTAAATTACTGCAACGCTCATCCGAATGCTAACATTTCTGGCTCGTTAATAAGAGAACCACTTCCTGTAGCCTCCAATATGGCATATCATAGTAATAACAAACCCAGAACACACAGTGTGGACAGAGGTAGGTTCAAGGGAAACTATGACATTAATTTTCATAAGGGGCGTAATAGTTATAACAATAACTTTAATAGAGGAAGACCACAAAACAGAAATTATTCACCTCAGTCCAGATACAACAGTAATCCACGTAACTCAAGTTATAATCGGTCATATAATTATAATAATGGTAACAAGTGGAACAATAGCGACAATTATAACTCGAGACATCGAGATAACAGTTACAATAGAGGACAACGAGATAATTCAACTGATTATTCTCGTCATCGTTCTCATTCTCGTAGATCGACAAATTATAATCATAATACAGGGGCAGCCGTTACTACTGCTACAACCCCTGGGGTTCAGAGTTCATCTACTAATGACAAAATACAGTCTTCGTCTACTTGTTTTGCAATGAATTATAACGTGGCAAATAGTTGCCCAACATGTAATCTTATATTTCAGAAGGCAAAAGAGACAGTTCTGAACTGCGGACACATTCTACCAGAAGTCAGTCTAGCAGTCAATGACGGAACAGGCTCGCTGATCTTCAACAGAGGAAAAGTTAATGGATCCGTCGTCTCAGTTTTAAGAGATTCTGGATCGACAACGATCGGAATCCGTCAGACACTTGTTCATCCGAATTGTGCAACTGGAGAACATGTCAGGTGTATGACCTTTGGTGGAACTATAGAATATTATCCAACTGCAATTATACATATTGATACACCTTTTTTCACAGGCAACGTTAAAGCATGCATGTTAAGAAATCCAATTGCCGACCTTATGGTGGGATGTATACACGGAAGTAAAGATTGCACACCGGAAGATATTATCAAATGGGAAAAAGATAATCTATGCATAGGAAATGCAGTAATAACCAGAGCACATACAAAACAATTAGAGAATATGGACACGGAAAACAAGGAAACAGACAAACATGAAAGTATCGAGGTTCATTCTGCTATTGACCGAGTATCCTTCGCTGCAAAACAGAGGGAAGACAGGTCATTAACAAAATTTTTTGCATTGGTCAACAAAGTTGACAATCTTGTTATGAACAATAATAATAATCACTGGTTTATTATTAAAAATGACATTTTATTAAGATGTTTTATGGATAAAACTCATGTAAGACAACAGGTCATGGTACCTTTTGCTTTTAGACGGTACATACTTCAACACGCACATGATTCTAAGTGTGCAGGTCACATGGGATATACTCGGACACGTTCGCGAGTATTATCTTTTTTTTTTTTGGCCGGGAGTATCACGAGATATTTCACAGTACGTACGCTCCTGTACGATATGCCAAGAAGTGAAAGCACGAGGAGCCTTTCACACGGCGCCTATTCAGGCTTGTGACATATCTGTGAGACCCTTTGACAAGATGGCCATTGATATTATTGGCCCACTTTTACCATCAGCCAGAGGACATAGATTTATTCTCACATGCATCGATTTATGCACACGATGGCCAGAAGCCATCCCATTAAAAACAACCACCACCACAGATGTAGCTGATGCACTACACCTAATCTTCTCTAGAGTAGGTTTTCCTAGAAAACTTTTGTCAGATCATGGATCTCAATTTATATCTGAGACTATGACTGAAGTAATGAAGACTTGGCAAATAGATAGAAATCTCAGCAGCATTTATCACCCAATGAGTAATGGTGCTGTAGAAAGACTTAACCGCACACTCAAACAAATGTTACATAAAGTTACAGTTAACCATCCACAGGACTGGGACAGAGTACTCCCAGCCGTGTTATTCGCTTATCGAGAGGTGCCACATGAACAAACTGGCTTCTCTCCGTTTCAGTTAGTCTTTGGCGCTCCGCCAAGAGGTCCTATGGGACTAATAAAAGACTTATTGATTGACTCCGAGATGACTCAGGATACCCAGTCATCTTATGAGTACGTAATTAATCTCCGGAATAACATTATTGATGCCTGCAAAATGGCAACAGCTTCATCTGAGGCTGCTAAAGCGAAAGCTAGAACTTTCCAAAACAATAGTAGACGATTACGTCAATTATTTCCAGGAGATCAAGCTTATGTGTTATTGCCACATAACAATAATAAATTACTCATCTCATGGAACGGTCCATACCAGGTTATCAATAAGATTTCTGATGTTGATTATGTCCTGGACATTAAGGGACATCACAAAATATTTCACATAAATATGCTCAAACAATTTCATACTCGACCTGAACATCTACAAGCTATTTTTCACGAACTAGAGGACACTTTCGTACCTAGATGTCACTATTCTAATTTGTCTGTTATCCAGGAAGAAGAATCTTCTTTTCCTGAGGTACAGTTAGCTTTACCTGTACCTGTAGTACAGCCTAGTGAATCTTGGCGGGACGTAACCATCTCTTCGTCGGTTACGCCGCAACAGCATCAACAGATTGCTGAACTTCTACAATCTTACCCAGATGTGTTGACCGACGTTCCAGGTCGCACATCAGTCATTAGTCATGACATCACTCTTAATGATGATACTCCAATTCGGGTACATCCATATTCTGTTCCTCTACACTTTCTTACTAAAACTACTAAGGAACTTGAACAGATGTTATCTTTAGGAATTATTGAAACTAGTAATTCCCCATTTTCTTCTCCATTAGTTATTGTCCGAAAGAAGGACAATAACATTAGACTATGCGTCGACTATAGAAAATTAAATGCACAAACGATAGTTGATAGCGAACCACATCCACTTCTCGACGACTTACTGCCACGTCTATCGACAGCAACTATATTCACTAAGATAGATTTAACTAAAGGTTATTGGCAGATACCACTAACCGAAAAAGCTAAATACTACACAGCGTTTTCCACTCCGCAAGGTCTATACCAGTGGAATGTTATGCCTTTTGGGCTTGTTAACGCTCCAGCTACCTTTGTTCGCATGATGCGACACATTTTTTTCAGGTAGACCAGACATTATTACATACATAGACGACATATGCTTATTTAGTTCATCTTTTGAGGAACATTTTTTGGGTCTTGAATACGTTTTGGATACCTTAAGAACTAACAATTTAACTGCTAAACCCACAAAATTACAAGTGGCATTTCATGAAATAATTTTTTTTTGGGTCACATTATTGGAGCAGGATATATCCGAACATTACCCAGTACAGTTTCAAAAATTTTAAACATTTCCGTTCCTCAAACGAAGAAACAGGTTAGAAGTTTGTTAGGTCTAGTCCAATATTACAGTAGATTCGTACCTAACTTGTCATCTATCACGGCTGTCTTGTCCTCATTATTAAAGAAGGACATGCCAGTGAAGGTGACATGGACTGATCAATGTGATAGAATTTTCCGTCAAATAATTAATATATTTTCAAACCCACCAATTTTGAGACTACCTGATGCTTCCAAAAAGTTTATTCTCCGCACAGATGCGAGTAACTACGGAATTGGCGCATGTTTGCTCCAATATCATGACGACATCCTCCATCCAAACTTGTACGTCTCACGGAAACTGAAACCACCTGAAGTCAAATACTCGACTGTCGACCGCGAACTTTTGGCAGTGGTATGGGCGATAACGAAACTGGAGAAGTTCCTGTTAGGAGCCCCTTTCGTAGTACAAACCGACCAGAAGGCCGTAGCATCACTACGACGGGCGAATCATAAAAGTCCAAAGCTCACCAGATTCGCCATTCTCCTTCAACCGTTCAACTTTACGATTGAGTACATTTCTGGGACAGACAATATCGTCGCAGACGCACTATCCAGAAATCCTTTGGATGTCGAGTAATCAACACTGACACTTTTCTAATACGTCAACCGAAATTACGTGTCACAGAAGACTGAACCCTATCGCGAAATTCTTAACATGGAGATAAACTTTTGCTTACGATTCAACTAAATAACTTGTACAGACGAGTGCGAAACGAAATGAACTAAATCAAGAGACAGTGTGTTCGTATTTTACGCCGGGACTTTGGCTAGTGTCCGTTCCGGATAAAACTGGTTGAAACAACTTTGATATTAATACTTGATGACATTTCGAACTAATTGAAGCTTGTGATAGGAACTCTTGGACGTTAAGAATATCGATACTTATTCTGAATCAGAACACTTAAACAATCTTCTCTTATCGTAATTCACAAGGATCAAGCCTACGTATGGATCATCATATCCAACTTTAATTAATTTTAATTAAGTACATTAAAATAATGGAAATTAAAATGAAAAGTGAGATAAATATGAAAAAAAGGTGAAATTTGAAGAAAAAAAAATGAAAGGAAGAAAAAAAAAATAAGAACTCACATGATTCTTGTATAATGTTATTGTATGTAACTACTATATTATATAGTTATTGATTATGTTGATACATTACTTACTATATTATTGTTTAAATTAGTTAGATATGTATTAACAACTTAATACTAAACTTAATTGATGTCCAACACACATAACTAAGTTAAATTTATACATTACTTTCTTTCGCTACTTTATTCTTCATTTATTTATTTCTCTCCTTAACATATCCTTTCATTTCTCTTACATTTGATTTTCAACAACTTTATTCTTATTACACACTCAATATAATTAATTAGTTTAATTTTAACTCTTTAGATTAGTCTGACATGACATTTCATTACGACATATTTTAAGTTAATTATTTAATTAGATATCAACATTATCCATTCTCTTTTAGTTCATATAAAATTTATGTCTAACATTTATGTATAATATGATGATTTATATATTAGATGACTGTTAGTATGTCGACATGACCACGACACTGTTCTAGACAGAACATCGTAGGCCATATGCCGCATTGTTGGTTAAATTTTTTTTCGATATTGTTAAATTTTTTGATATTCATTCAGATAGGTTTTTTGAAAAAAAAAAATCTATCTAATAGATTTTTTTTCCCCCGGTGGACAGGGAATTGTTACGGTAGATTAATTGGCATGGTCTGCTAGAGGTTAGCAGCATGCGATTTTAGGGGTTACAACGTGTAATGTAATGTAAAAGTATTATTAGTCTAGTGAACGCTGTGACGTTTCAGCGTTAGTAGTCACGCACGGTGACCAAGAGACGGGACCCTTTTCTAGACGACCGTCGAACCGAGAAGACGTGTCCTTGGAATGTTATATTGCCGGGCTTGTATTGCCGCACAATTATATTATATTAAATAATGGACATGGGTCAGTCCAATGTGATGATGAAGAAAGATGAAATCACAGGTTAGTAATTGACAAAACCTTGTCAAGACGAATTAACAGTCCTTTTTTAGTGATACTAGTGCCAGACGCATAATCTCACTGCCGGTCGTTGGAATTACCAACCACGCGTGCATACAGTTATGTTGTTCTGACTATTATGTTTTCAAGCTACGAGACAAAGGACTGATTTGTAAAGGAATAATATATGAAATATGAACTGCAACTTATTATGTATAATTCTTCATAATGACCATGTATGAACTGTTCGTATGGAAGTGATATAATAAATACATGTGGACTCTAGGAATGACTTATCAAGTCTCTAACGTTGGAATTTGATTATATTATGAAGTCAACAAATATTCTATCCCACCTTCGCGTAATTTAACATCACTAGCACGATACTCTAACTGACTGAGAAAGACAAGGGATAAATGGAAGTAAACGTAAATAGAAGAGCCAGTATAAACAGTCTGAAACCATAATCATTAAGGACCCCCTTGTATCAACAAGCAAACTCTTCGCATCAACTGGGAACAACCTCCCCATCCAGGGGTCCAATGATGTCGACAGCAACCCGTTCAAATGGAGTACCCACTATTGGCATTTGCCCCATGGGTACTGGGGGTGTCAAGTGCTTGGGTGCTACCCGTTGGCACTGGGCGCAGGATTTCACGTACCTGATGATGTCAGAGTTCATTCCTGGCCACCAATAGTGGTTTTTTATTCGCAGAATAGTGGCGTTTTGTCCCATATGTCCGCTAAAGGGAAGAGAGTGCCCCATTTCTAAGATCTGGCTTCTGTACTGCGTCGGTACTAGGAGCTGGTTATTCCCCGTGTCCGGGTTGCCCGTTCTACGATACAATACGCCATCTTTAGAAAAGATGTCTCCGTTGTGTCTGGGGTCCTTAGCCATGGGCAGTTTTCTAAAGCAGGGATCCAGAGTAGGGTCCTTTTGTTGCGCCTCCTTCAGTTCATTCGGCAACAAATTTGGCGCAGCCTCCTTCTCCTTCTTGGCTTGCCCTCTTGTGGTTACCGCTGCCACAATCGGCTCCTTTGGTCTCCCAATAAACACATATCTACATCCCAGGATAACTGGGTAGATCGGATCATCCATTATGGCCGCTTTAATAACACCTCTGACAAAGTCAGAGTGTATTTCTACAAGTGCGATAGGCAGCGTCCTGGGCGCATCACTCTTAAAAACTCCACTAAGTTTGACGGTTTCCTCTGTCTCCTGACCTGGTTTGACTAGGTGTCTAGCAACAATACAACTAAAACTTAATCCAGTGTCAAAGAGACAAGTGGTTGAGGTACCATTCAAAATTACAGTTCCTCGAGTTGAGGGTTGGTCCCCCTCAGGTTGAGAATCACTGACATTGACTCTACCTTTCGAGGCTGTATGCAAACATCCAACGCGGTTTGGACCGGTTTGTTTGCCCTGATCAGACGTTCCTGGTGTAGGGGTCTTTCCTTTCCTTGACCTTGGTGGCCGCGCTGCCACGTAGGCCTGGTGGGTTGATCAGAATTGTTGTGGGGGGGGGGTTAATCGGGTTTTGTAGAATTTCGACTTTTCCTGGGGAGGTCTCTGGGTATTATTTTCTCGTTGGTTATAATTCTGAGAGGAGTTAGAAGAATAGGATGACTGCTGTAGATTTTGTTTTCGAGATGGCTCATCTGTGGGTTTACGTTTAGTGCTGGGAAGTTCGGCCATTGCATTGGTATAGCGTTCGGCCTTATTGAGGATGTCCTCAAGTCTGACTGCGCCCTGTTCCGCCAAAAATCTACGGGTTTCGTTTGACAAAGTTGACTTTATCTGCTCCACAAGAACAAGTTCAAGGAGTCCCTCATATGTAAGAGGTAGGTCCGATAATTCGATGCATTTTGTCAAATAGCCCGTGAGACGGGAAGAGAACTATGAAAATGTTTCCGTGCTCTCTTTTCGGCTGTTCCTGAACATTTGCAGGAATTTTCGGGCGGTCATCTCAAACCGTTCTAGCAAGGCCTTTTTCAGCATGTCGTAATCATGTTGGTTCGATCCCAGCTTTGTGTATACGTCATAAGCATTAGCTTTTAGTGACGTTGAGAGCTTAAGTGCCCAGCGGGAACTCTCTAACCCATACAGACTCGCGAGCCTTTCGAATTTTTCTAGGTAGCTGTCAACTTTTTCATTAGGGCTAGGAAAAGATTCTAAAGCAAAAGACATCGCCGTTAATTGGGCAGTCTGAGTGCTGGAGAGATCCATTGACTGGGGCGAAGACGGCTCTCCGTTATTGGAAGTAGAGGCGCCCCGACTCTTTAAAGCCTTAAGCGCCAGTTCATGCTGTCTTTCCCTGTCTCTCTCCTCACGTTGTCTTTCCTTCTCTCTTTCCCTGCGAGCTTCCATCTCTGCCTCAATTTTCTTCTGCTCCAATTGACGATCGTCCGCTTCTTTCTTCCTAGCTTCTGCCCTCTCGTCTCTCTCTTTTTCTTCCTTCTTCTCAGCTTCTGCCCTTTGTTTCTCTTCTTTCCTCTCTGCTTCTGCTCTTTGTTGCTCCCCGTCATATATTTGCAGTTCCTGGGTGATAAACGGATTCGCGGCTTCTGTGTCTAATCCTGAGTCTTTCGCTTCCTGTCTCAGAATGGATCTTATCCTAATTCTCTCTGCCATGATTGAATAACTGGATGCTTCTACTATTAGAGAGTATTAAGAAAGAACAAGAAGGGAAAAAAACAAAGCCGCTACGAGAAAAACCGAAAGTAAAAAACAATTTACTTAATGACCTTGTGTGTTAACTTATCGCCGCTATTATTGTCACCTAAGACTTTTAACGCAAGCAACTATGCTAATTAATTGGTAAGTTACACTAGAAAAAAAATCTACTATTACTATCAGTAGAGAAAGATTTAAATTAAACCAATTTAAAAGGGAAAAGAAATTAAAAAAACATTTTCCCGAAATTTTAATTCTCTAACAACAAACTCCGTCCCTGAAGTCAATTTTATGAGAAGAGACGTGTTAACAAGACTTAAAAAGTCAGAACAAGGCGTCTTTAGCTAAGCTCAACTCTAGTAACTTCAAAAAACCTTTAGTGACTATAAAACAATCACGCAGTCCCAGCAATTATATAACCAAAAAATTTCAATTCCCTCTGCCAGAGAATACAATGGTGACAAATCTTTTATTATCACTAACTGCCTGCTCCTGTGGAAAAAAAAACCTGTCATAATTATTGTGTGGTCGGCCCAAATACTGAACGCCTTGGTCTAGGGGAAGTAATTACTTTTAAAGATTATACCCTACTTCACAAAGACAATCAACCACACTCTATTTTAACTAGGTTCAGAATCTCGAACGAGCTAACCATATATTGCCGTAATTTTTATCTCAGAGGGTTCTGATGGATATTGGTCCCTTTAGAGTGTAGAGTGATATTGAAGGCTCTGTGAGAATAAGGATTTAGGAGAATGAGGTAGTAGATTCACAAGCGCTGGGAAGAGCAAGGACAGTCTCTTATTACGACAATATCTGTTTCTCACAGACTATTCCTATCTCTCTTCTGAACAAACAATTGTTTGTCAGTTCCAGTCGCTCAGGCGCACTCACCGATTTGGTGATTCTGTCGCACAACGTACATGAATACAGCCTACACAGATGGGAAATGTTTGGAGTTTTGGGCCAGCCGACAACCAATACAAATAAAGTTTAATACCTTTATTATCATAAATCAGTCACAAATAATTATACATTTACAGTCAAAAATCAAAGGTTACAGAATACAAATATGATAAGGGAAGAGGGGGGTTTGAGGAGAAATATCCCATCCACCGTTTCCCGTTGTATTTACTAACAGACAAGACCCGGTCCAAAAGACAAGAAAAAGGGGGGGGGGGGGGGATCAGAGATAGGCAATTTAACCAACCGGTAAATTTATTACTCTGGGGCAATGGGGTTACAGTAAAGGGGGGGGGGTGTAGAGGAAAAGCTAGGGTCTCAAATGTCTCCCTTTAATCAACAAATTTTACGGGAGGGGGGAATGAACACAGTTACACAATCCCGCTAGGAGAAGTCCCGTACAATGAATATAATGCACCTTAATACTAGGTCGAACTAATTAAAAGGGTAAAGAAAAGATTAAATCTCCTTTCATTCAAAAAAACACACTAGGGCTGGCCATCCCACAGACACACACGCAGACTTACCAAAATGGTGAATTCTGGCACTCTAGGAATTATTTACCACAGCAGCTAATACCGTGGAATAATGGACTGGTCTTCTTATTTCTTCCGTGTCAGGCCCCAGATTTAACGAGGTAACAAATATTCTCAAAAAATCGCCAGACGGTGAAGCGTAAAGGCTACTGTTGGTTTAGATAAAGTTCCTAATGAATGGCACAGGCACTTGGCTAGGCGTGAGGTATGGTGTGGTTCCTAAAATTGGCCCAGCTGGTGGAGATAACTTTCTTTTTCCGTACTGTCACAAGTTAAAAACACTCAGGTGAGTTCTTCTTCGGGGGTGGGTAAAATCCACTGAATATACTTGACAGACAGTGTTCAGGTAGATCTATGTTCTTCTTCACAAATAGGGCAGTGAATAAAATATGTTCTGCTTCCAGTTTACTGTATGAACTATATGAACTAGTATTTTAAAAGGGTTTCTTGGGTGGCTTTATTCTCAGTTAAATTCAGAGGAGCGGGGCCCATTACAGGTCGCCACAAGTTTAGCTTTAAAAAAGTTCATATATTACTGGAGTTATCGAATTGAGTTGGCAGAACTCTGTATATAATTAATAATTGCTGGGATGCAGGTTGAATGATCGTTCTGAATGAAAGATAATCAAAACAAGAAATGCATTACAAATCATATTATAGTCTGACACGCGATAAATTACAGTTAGCCTATTTACTTTATTAGCGTCGTCAATTTAACAAATCAGGAAAACTCCCCGTGAGTTAAAAATAATTAAAAGCACATCTATCTATACAGAACTAAACTGTATTTACTAGTTATAATTCTCTTTAACGTCTGCAAAATTAATTTACGCGTCAATTGTATTAGGAAATACTTTTAGATGTAACATTTAGTTTGCAGTAGAACTTTGAAAATGGGTTTATTTAATAAGGTTAAATTTACACCACAATCCAGTGAAATAACTAGACCACTGATCTCTCGAAGCTAATGTATAAATTACCGTCTGCGCAGAAAGAATACACTCCAATAGTCAACGAAGGTAGATGAAATCTAGCAGGAATCCGACTAGGCTATATGCTAGTGAAACTAGGATTCTGTCAGAACGAACGATAAAATGCAGTTTTCGGAGTTCTTTATTTATACATCTCGAATGTAACTTAAATGGGACGTGTTGGATTTTCGCACCTTTCTTGAAGTATAGCAAAATCCGAGGTACAACGCCGTTGTGTTAACCGCTGTGTTTCCTCCGTTTTCCCCGGTCTACCGATCTTCTTCGTCTCAGGCTGCTCGCATAAGGGTGCGAAAATTTCTCGAGAAGCTAACTACGTTAGCTGAGAGTTCCCTGATTCTTTAGATCGTATACCGCTCCACGTTGAATTCTGAAGATCAGCCTGTCTTTGATGGTACCGCTGTTCTGAGAAGCTTTGGCAACTCCCACCAGGCGGGGCGACAGCCAGGTAAGAAAATGAACTGCTGTTAATTGCTCTAGAAACAGGAGTGAGTCTCTGGCCACGTCCTCTTTTGGGCCGGCGTTAAGGAAAAGATTGCTAAAAATCGTTCTCAGAGATGGTTGTGGGCGTGATTTAACCTCCCATCAAAGGCCATGCGATCTCAAAAGTTCACAAAAGATAGCAGGCTACATATTAATGATCCAGTGTGTAAAATTCTCGTGAAAATGCTGCATGCAGGTTAAAGTTACAATAGATGATCAGGGGTTCTAAAGTTATGAGAGGCCAATATTCTGTTATAATCCATCGAGTCAGGGAAATTCATTTGTCATACTTAGACGTACGTCACAATATATATATATATATTGCCCGGAATTTTCCAAGTAACTGTGTAATGGAATGGCAAAAGCAGTTTTATTCTGCTTCCGAGTTTTAGCAAGAAGCAAATTAATAAAACATATTTTCCTTTTCCGACCTGGCGCACCAAGAAAGAATAGTCCAACTCATACTTTTTTAACGTTCTTACTACTATTTTTCGTAGCACGTTCTTTTCAAACATATATACATTATTGCTTGTAAAAAAACGTGATTATTATTTTCTGTCATACATACTTCACATATAAAAGGCACAGTGATTGCGTTGAGTTGTATTTTTTAAACAGAAGTTTCTCATTTCGGTGAGAACCGACCCATTCCACTGAGACACACGGATAACGCCTGTTATATTAGGACACATATCTAAATAAAGATCTTTCGTTTTGGTGTATTGTTTAGCTTTGAGCTGGTACATTTTTTTAAGTGCCAAAAATAAAAATAAAACTTAAATATTGCCTTACTTTGGAGAGGCGCACCCCGTTTGAGACTGGCACATATACAATTATAGAAGACCCTTTGGTCCAGCAATGTGATAAAGACCCTCTTCTGTTACAAAAGATATTGCAGTCTGTTTCAGTTATGAAGTGCTTAGTCTTCGAAATACTATGTAATATTTGGTAAATAAACAGAAACTGCTTTGTAAAATGTAATTAAATTTGATATAAAAAGTATAATAACTTTTAAATATTACATCAAAGGAATTTTTTTTATATTTTCGCATAAAGCATTAGTGTCTGTTTAAATAATTTAAATTGCTATGTAAAATAAAGGAACGTAGAGTTGTAAATTACGACATTTTAATAATAATTTTTACCATTTTGATTGTTTCCATTGATTTCTAATTTTACCATTTGGATTGCTTCCTTTGATTCAGATAGACACTGTTTACGGACCTTTTTTACGCATAGAAAAGATTGGTAGAAACCAAATTATGTTACCTTGACATGTTTTAAATTTTAGTACTAAGCGGGGACGAAGGTTTATTTTTTTTTAATTTTGAAGCACGGAAAATGAATGAATGCATAAATCTGCTTTGTCAATCAAAACAAACATACATTCAAATGAATTAAATACATATTTGACAAAAAGCCACCAGCTTATTTTTTTTTTCTTTTTAACCAGAACGGTAGAAACCAAATTATGTGACCTGACAACCTGTGAAAAAATTACTTACATTTAAACAGTCCTTCAACGATCATAGCTATCTAACAATTTTGTTTTCTGCAACAACTAAAGATGTTACTATTAAAATAACTTTAAAATAATTGCAACGGGACAAAAGCGACTACCGAGTGGATTTGGTTTTTACATATGTTGATACAGTCATTTAGACAACCAGACTAAAGCCAGGCATTTTCTAAATTGTAATACTAAGCGGGGGACGAAGGTTTACAAAAAAAAATTCTGAAGCACCGACATACCATAAGTGAAAGCGAATGAATGCATAAGTCTTATTTTTCAATCAAAATAAACATACATTCAAATTTTGACCACGCATTTTAAAAATTATGTTAAAAAAAAATAATACTAAGTAACATTTTCATTAAGATTAAACACGCCCAGTGAATGTTCATGCTCAGAGAACTTTCATTAGTTTTAATATATGTATCGATACAGCTCCGATCCAATTTGAAAGCGCTTGGCCAAATGAGAGCCATTAAAATTACATAGTTAAAAAAAAGGAAGTGCTTCAGAAAACTGTTTTTTTTCCTTCTATTTCCTGTTAAAGTAAAAATGTTTAGTTAAACATTTTTAATTATCTTGTAAAATACGAAAACGTATGGTCATTAATAACAAACATAAAATAATAGTTTTATCATTTGTGTTACGTCCCTTGATATTTATTGGATATATATTTATTTGATTATGGCCCCTGAGAAATAAATGGCGTCTATACATTTCTTACGAAAAACTGAAATTAATCATAATATCATAATTACAATACTAAATTATAAAATAACTGCATGTCGTACCACGGCGGCAACTAAAGAGCCTGTCTGCCCTGTGTTTATTCTTTCTTTAGACGGGATAGTTAACTGTTCTTAAATCTGTTCTGTCTAAGCATGCGTTAGCTTTTAGCGCGAACCGAACAGACTTCCGTCTGTGAGAGAGTTGTGAGCTGGTTTCTGCCGGACGAAGATGTCCGTTGTGTCTTCTTCTGCATTATCTGGTGAAAAGATAGTCTTGTCATATTAGTGATTCCCCAGAGTTATTCTGTTCGTCTGGAATGACGACAGGTGTTATTTGTGTAGTGTTTGGAATTCTGTCCAAGGTAAAATTACTTTATTATTACGCAAAGTTTGCAGAACATTTAGTATGAACCTGTGAGTAGCGCTCACAGTTCTTGTGATCCAGAGTCCATTATGTGTGCTTGACGTAGCCAGTTAGGTCTATTCGTTGAAGTACTTTATAGAAGCACAATAACCATATATTGTTATGAAACCCGCAGGATGGCGGTACGTTTCAGCATGAAAGATAATACATGCATATGAAAAAATGTACAGTTGTTTATCAACCATTATAAGGCCCGTCATTACGGCCTATAACTTTAAGCAGATGAAGAAGTACCAGAAAGGTGGAGCCAGATGAAGTCTTGACTGTGTTATCAAGTTCACAGACTTCCATATTAAGCAACTATATTTGTTTAAGGACTACCTGACGCGTTCAGTCAGGGGGGCCCTGAGTTACAGTAGGAAAAGAATGTGTTGTCAAGCCAGCGTTATTAGCATCATACCCATGAGCTATACGGAACTGATGATGTTCTATGTTATTAATTATTACCACCTATGAACAGTAGTTAAAGGACAGACCATTGTTGATAACGTCCTTATAGATGAGTGGTTCAAGCTTATTTACCAGATGTTTTGCCAGTCATATCCAATATACATGATGTGTCTTGATTCTCGTCCATTTGACTGTACCTGTTGATGTCACTGTGTCACGTAATTAAATGGTTGAAAGTTCCAGCAGTTTTCCACAATTACTGACTACTGCATGGGAGTGAGTGGGTGCCTTGTTGTCGTGAATTATTCTAATCCCCATATATAAATTAAAACGTAAATGCAAAGCCTAACAAATAAATTTAATAAAAGGAAAGAAGAATGGTAAGGAACAGTGCTGTCACAATGCCTGTACTCGAAATCCCCCTTGTTTTCGACTTCGTCGGCAAATTGTAACGCTTTCACGTTGATAGTAAAAGCCTACTGTGTCGCTGCACGCTTTCTTCAATGAAACGTGTACTGTATTTCCTGGAAAAACCTTGAGATACGCAAGCTGATCAAGGACCTAAATTTAATATTTCATTCATTCCATTTTATACATGGCGTAACTAAAAGACAGATGGACTAAAGGATAGAGAGAAGGGAGAGGCAGAAAGCGGGGACACCTGCAACACTAAACACGCGTCGCGCGATACACAATTGCTGCCATCACGCGTGTAAGGCCACATGCACTAACTTTATTTCAAATCGACAGTGATAAAATTCACTACCCATACCAGAGTTAGGTTTTAAAATCCTGAAAAACGCTTATTGGGAAAGATGACATTAGATGGGTTTACGTTTGAAAACATGACAGTACCCAGACACCACATGGGGATTGAAGTGAACAGGAGGTGGTAGAAAATACACATTTTGAACGCAGCCACCTAGCTCCCTTAAATTCGTATATTTGGGTTCCTTAGGGTTTGCTGACAAAGAATATGTAAAACGTTACGCAAATAGTCTAGGAATTACCAAGTTATGGCCAAAATAAAATAGTGGGGGTGCCTGACAGCATGAAATCATTTCTGCTCATAAAATTTTTTTATAACTTGTTTGAAAAAACATTACGTTACGGAAATAGCCTACCATGTTAACTCCTATTTGATTGGAGCGCAACAAATGAAAGACTAAACACGATTGGTCGGACTATAAATACTATCTTGTGTTGTCAGGGGAAACGTGAGAAAGGGGTACTTTTTTGAAAAGATGTGTAGACATGGTTTGATTGGGTAGAGCTACGAATATACTCAATTCAGAGCGTCTGTTCATTGCCACATCTTGTAATAAACCTACTAAGAAACAGTACGTTGAGCACCAGTGTATATTTTTTTATAAAATAAAGCCTGGGACATCGGCAGATCGGAGTTGTGCTATATTCATTGCCAGTCAACGAAACTGTTTATTATTATTTCCATGAATTGTGGTAAGCTTGAAATATTCAATATCTTTTAATGAAAATTGAATGTAAATTGATAATTTATGTCTGTATATATGTGTGGTTCAGTAGCGAACATGATGTAAAGCCTATAGTGCTCCAGCCTGAACAGAAGGTGTCGGAGGAAAGTAAAACTGCATGGAATGGCCAAACAGTACACTGACACCTAGATTATTAACTAGAAAGAAATAATGCTGGAATTGCAGAGGCGTAGTAACCATTAGGGAGGGAAATACTGGTATAAAGTATTTCAGATGAAGCTGACAGTTGGCCTAACGCTCTGAACTCAATGTTTGTGATGTATTGTGCTCAGTGTAGAAATGGAGTATAAATTAGTTCTGACGTAGAAGGTACAACCTTCTTGTTTCAGGGACCGTGGTCTTAAAGTTATTGAGCAGCACCTGGTCAGAGCTTTGCTGAAGCCAGAGGTGGACAGCATACTCCTTGGTCCATATAGCAACCAGTGGGGTGGCTCCAGAACTCATTACAGAAATAGAGCAGAGGAGTCTTTTACTGCAGTCATCACGCAAGATAAGAGAGTGTGGCCATGGAGCTCAACATTATGTACCCCCCATCTTAAAATGACATTATAAACTAAAATTAAGAGGGGAATTTAATTGTTTTAATACCAGGAACTGAGAACATCTCCAATACTAGTTCCAATAGAAACAAACTATTGAAGTCATGATGACAAATACCAACAGAGCTTGAACAAAACAAAACCAGTATTACCTCATATTACCACTACACAACTGACACACATAGGATACCATTAATAATATATGTCACTATAATAATCATATTAATAAATTCTGTACATATAACTTGTAATTAAAATTGATTGTGATTCCTGGTTCCCTTTGTATTTGAATCAGGACACATATACATTCATGACAGCACTGAATACATATTGTTATTTGAAAAGTTATCAGTGACTCCTTTAAGATATCCTCTTAGAGTGTTATTGTAACTGTCTTTTTCTTCTTGTTGATGTGATCACTGGCCCAAGACAGTATACATGTTGTTAGATGTGTGGTGCGAGCGTATGATGAGTTGAGTGTGGGTTCGAATGAAGACGTGAATGTGTTTAGGCTCGTATAGATGTAGATCCTGCAACCCATACTCTCACATGCAGTAATCAAGGATGCTTTGACACTGCAGGCATGTTTCAAGACATTTATTGACGGGAACACACATAATATCAACAGGAACAGTCAGTGTAACAAGGTCATGCTGACCTGACATCGATAGGTATACATTTGGCATTCAAAAAGGTAAACATCAGAATAGACGTGCATGGTCAATAGCAAAGTTCTTCAATAATGACAGTTCGTAGCGTCGCCCTTGGCGTCTCTGACTAAACGCGTCAGATGCCTTAGTTACCTTGACACACAGGTGCAACTTGGCACTCCCTGCCAATTGCACATATCAGGCTGTAGTATAATAGCCGGAAGCACAGGCCTCGTCCTAACGTCGGCCGTGTACTTCTTTTAAATAGGTTATCACCAACCCTGCAGTAATACTTATTGTAGATAGAAGTTCCGCCAATCTGCGGCTCCCACAATATATCTTCGTCACTGGATTTCTGGACAATATAAGACTAACAGTCTTGGATGGCTACCTCGAGCACAAATATATAAGTTCTGAAATGGCGGATCAGTGAGCTGCTGTTCACCCTAGGTAATCCTTTACATGTTCTGCCACCGAAAAGCGTAATAATGCATAAAGGTCGGTATTACCTGGTAAATGAATCCTCAGAACTACACAAGGAATTCTGTCGTCATCCCGACGCACAGAGATTCACTGGGGAAAACTGCCATAGCAGTTACTTCGAAGATTCTCCCCGAAAAACAATGGACTCTTGGTCCCTTCAGAAAAACAGGACCTCCCGGCTTCCCGGAAGTATATCTCACTCCCGCTTAAAAAAACCTTCCCATAGGCCCACGCCGAACTGTCAACCTCTGACCCTAAAGGTCAAACACAATGAATGAATAAACAAGGGAAGACAACCCCTAATCAACCTGACATCGCAGGTAAAGACACAATTATACTTATGATACAAACATAAGCAAATAACTTGACAGATGACTCCGTCGAAAATGACAGCAACAGTTATATGTATGTGAGTGTCACAGTGTTGTCAAGTGTGGTGGAATAAATTAAATTGTTTATCTGTCTGTTGTTGTTATGACTTACACTTCATCATACACATACCCTAGACATATAACGTAGTCATCACACTATTCCAGAATAATTCTGACTGAGGTATACATATGTGGCAGTAAGTAAGGTTATCTATAATACACTACTCTTATTAGATATAGATACCTTCACAGCTGATCTCAGTCAGTACACTAAGTCCCCTATAAATATTTATAACATCCCACTTTACCACACTTGTTTACATTTCAAAGATCATATATGCATTCGTGTCTCTACACACCCACCTCACTTGTCAACCATACAATCTTCGAGTACCTTACATACAAGAAATGTCAACATGACACCCTTTCAGCGCCTCAACGCCTGGTGAGCTATTCATGCATAACAAAGCTGCTTGGCCCAGGTCGGACGGACTACAACAGTACACAGCAAGGAGAGTGTTACGTTCCTACATGTCATACGTAAATACCACCTTAACATTTGTAGTGGTCACATAAAAAGAGGACATAACATTCGTGGTTAGCGTAAATTAGACGCTAACATTTGTGGTAGGCCAGATCAGTGGGTCTAAAGCTGTTCATTGGACTGAGTGAGAACATTATTTGATGATGAACTACGCATTGAAACTGGACAAGCTCATTTATACTGTTCAACACATAACAGCAACACACCTTCAACAGTTTGAAACTCGTCGATGACCTTCATTGTGAACGATCACGACTCGTGTTTACATCCAAGTTCAGCTGTTGTGACAATTCTCATCACTGTAATTGTCAACGGTGGAGCTTCCTCGCATTGCTGTATATTGTCAATCATCATTGTTGACTAAGGCCAGGATTATATCTAAGATAAGTGGCGGTTATTTTTGAAACTTGGTACCGTTATATTATGAATAACTGAGCCTTCTTTCAACACACTTTATTAATGCATTCTTTGTTTACATGTTCTTTGTTTACATGGTATGTTAGTGTGTGTTTCGCGGGCTGGTTGGGCAGGGGACTCCGTTAGAAGATACCACGTAAACAGAGGTTCTATCGAGAGCGTTTTCTTCAGGGACGACGCATATTTCCCATAGCGGGAATTGCGATCGACGCGTGTTGCTACTTTTCATTTTTTTTTCTTAGCTGTGACGAGATGTGTTAGTGTTGTTTTCGTTATTTTTTCCATTCTTTGATTTTCGATTTGTTTTGTTTGTATCTGTACGCCTCTCCTTCCTTGCATTTATTTGTATACACCCTTTTTTGTTTATAATAGTGTTGTGATTTGTTTGATTTTCGCAGTTATCATTGTAATTTTTTAACAACATTAGATTTAGTTAAGCTTTATTTATCATTTGACTTCTGCGAACGTTTTCGGTTGTTATACATTCTTGTCTTTGTATTGTTTTCGTCTATTTGTTCATCATACACAGTCTATATATATATACTTGGTCATGGACTATTATTGTTGATATGGTGCACTTTTCAGATAGTGGTTATTTATGATCATATTATTATAAAGAAACAAGGTGATCATACAAGTTGTGATTAAAAGACTTGTCTCCCACGGAGATTGGGATAGAATAAAGTGAAGTGAGTATACAAGTCTAGGATTACAGACTTGTCTCCCATTGAGGTTGGGATAAGGTAATTTATTCAATTTTTCAGGTATAATCTCATATTATTAGACAGGATGTCTACATTAGATGTCTTTATTGAGCAAGGGAAATCCCTTGACAAAACTGGTGACAAATTGGAAGAGTTTGCACTTGCTCAATATGCCAAGGCACAGAAGGCTGAAGAGAAAAGGATGCAAATGCAGTTAGACAGAGAAACTGCTGCGGCTGCTGAGGAGAGAAAACTTCAAGCTGCTGCTGAGGAGAGAAAACTTCAAGCTGCTGCTGAGGAGAGAAAACTTCAAGCTGCTACTGAAGCTGAAAATAAAAGATTAGACAGAGAAGCTGCTGCTGCTGCTGAGGAGAGAAAACTTCAAGCTGCTGCTGAAGAGAGAAAACTTCAAGCTGCTGCTGCTGCTGAAGAGAGGAAATTTCAAGCTGCTGCTGAGGAGAGAAAACTTCAAGCTGCTGCTGAGGAAAGGAAAGCACAAATGGAACATGAGGAAAAACTATTAGCTTTGGAGTTGGAGAAATTAAAGGTAACGAATATAAGTGCTCCTCAATCAACTTCGGGTAAGATAAAGGAGAATACTTATAAGGTTAAATTACCTCCTTTCAATCCTCAAAAGGACGACATAACCTTCTACCTGGATAGGTTCCAATTAACATGCGTAGCGCATAAGGTAGATAAGGAACAATATGTCGGACAACTGATGGATTTACTTTCAGGTGAACCATTGAATACTGTAATGACAGTAGAAGAAACTGTTAGAACTAATTATGATGTTGTCAGGGCAACATTACTTAATAAATATCAATTAAAAGAAGAAGATTATCGTCTTCGTTTTAAGACAATGCTACCAGAAACTGGAGTAGAGTTCTCTGACTTTATTACTAAGATTCGTCTTACATTCACACGTTGGATTGAGCTGTCTAAAACAGAAAAAAACATACGAAGCCCTTATGGACTTATTACTTCGAGATAAAGTTATGTCATCTGTCAATGAGTCTTTCCTTGCTTTTATTCATGAGCGTAAACCTAAAGACATAAAAGACATGGAAGAATACTGTTGCCAGTATGTAACTGCACATCCCCATGCTACTGTTAGCAATGCTAGGGTGAAAGAAGAATTGCCGGTTGCTTCTGCAGCACCATATGGCCCTAATGTTATGAATAAATTCCAAGGTGCTCAACACAACTTCAATAAGAAGAGCAATCGTAATTATGATCAGAATCAGGGTAACCCATCACATAATGGGTATTCTTCAAAGAACTGGAGGCGATCTGATAGTCCTCGTTATTTTGGGTCCAATAATTATGGAAATTTGCGGAGAGGTAGTCACTATAGACACATTCAAGGCTATCCTTCGCGAGGGCATCGCAACCAAACAGGTAAAGACTATGATCATTGGGGTAATGACAATAGTGATTATGGAAACTGGGATTTGAACCAGAGCGGTGGTCAAGGTAGATCAAACTATGATAATTTCAGAGGAAATAATAATCAAGGTAGATCAAACTATGATAATTTCAGAGGAAATAATAATCAAGGTAGATCAAACTATGATAATTTCAGAGTGAATAATAATCGTGGTAGATCTCAGTACATAAAGAAGAGATCATATCACCAGGGAAACTCTGTACAACAAGAGTCTCATGGTGCCAATAATCAAGTGAACGATAATAAAAATTCTAATGCTGTCACTTGTGCTGCTTTTGACTTTGGGAGAGCATCTAAATGCACCCAATGCTCAACATTATTTGAACCGACCACGGTATCTACTTTAAGTTGTGGTCACCCTCTGCCCGCTCTCCCTGCTGCAATTGCGCATGACGGGAGAGGATCGCTTATCTTGCATAGAGGTCTCGTGGATAGTAACCCAGTCTCATTACTATTTGATTCTGGGTGCACTACTATTGGGGTTAAGCAATCGCTTATAGATCCTCGCTGTGCCACAGGAAAAATAGTTAAATGTGTAACATTTGGTGGCACAGTTGAAAAGTACTCGACCGCTATTATTCACATTGTTACTCCTTTCTTTAGGGAGATGTCCACGCGTGTCTTCTACATAACCCTATTGCGGATCTTATAATCGGGCGTATTCACGGGGTTAAGGAATGCACCCCGCAACAAATTGCTGCCTGGGAAGAACACAATATGAAAACAGCCAATGCTGTTGTAACAAGAGCACAAGCTCTTATTCCTCAAACTTCATCTACTGAAGTTAATGAAGTAGTTAGCCAAGATGATCACTTGGAGATTTCGCATGACTCGTTTGTGAAACTACAAGAAAAAGATCCTTCTTTAAAGAAATTCTTTCTTCTCGCTAAAAACGGTGATCCGAATCAGAATACAAATTGCAAATCATATATCACTATGAAGAATGGTATACTAGTGCGTATGGTACAACACTCAGACGCGACTATGAATTCTCAAATTCTCGTGCCCAAAAGTATGAGAGCTTTAATTCTTCAACATGCACACGATTCTCAGTGTGCTGGACACATGGGTTTTTCCCGAACTAAGTCGACAGTTCTGGGATCTTTCTTTTGGCCATTTGTCAATAAAGACATACGAATTTATTGTCGGTCTTGTAAAATATGTCAAGAGGTAAAGTCTAGAGGTCCACGGCATGCTGCGCCTATTCAGGCTGCAAACATTCCCATCCGGCCGTTTCAGAAGATGGCCATAGATATCATTGGCCCTTTTAAGACTAAATCGGCCAGGGGACATCAATTTATCATTACATGCGTTGATATTTGCACGCGTTGGCCAGAGGCTATCCGTCTTAAGAGCATTTCCACTGCTGATATCGCAGACGCTCTTTGGCTTATATTTTCTCGTTTAGGTTTTCCTGGAGAAATATTGTCAGACCATGGCACACAATTGATATCAGAGACAATGTTGCAGGTAATGTCTACTCTGCACATTAAGAGATCTCTGAGTAGTATTTATCATCCAATGTCTAATGGGTTAGTTGAGCGTCTTAATAGGACACTCAAGAACTTACTGGGGAAGATAACTGAGGATCATCCTCAGGATTGGGACAGGGTCCTACCCGCGGCTCTCTTTGCCTATAGGAAGGTCCCCAACGAACATACAGGATTTTCTCCTTTTGAACTTGTCTTTGGCGCGCGACCGCGCGGTCCTATGTCTTTGTTGCATGATCTTATAACTGCTGATAATATCGACAATGACACACAATCTTCAAATGAGTATGTCATTGCTCTCAGAAAGAAAATTATTGAAGCATGCAAGCTAGCAACTTCATCATCCGAATTTGCTAGGGAAAAGGCAAGGCTATTTGCTAATAAGAAGAGACGCCTACGTCAACTTTGTCCTGGAGACAAAGCGTTTGTTTTACTTCCTTCTAATGGGAACAGACTACTTATTACATGGAAAGGTCCATATACTATAGTCTCGAAGATTTCCGATGTCGACTATGTTGTCGATATTGATGGAAGGCATAAAACCTTCCATATAAATATGCTTACGGAATATCATGAGCGACCAGACTATTTGCAGCCTACTTTTCAGGCGACGGACGATTCTCCAGTCCAACAAGGTCATATCTCATCCCTGTCGGTTATACAGGATGAGGAAGCTACTTTTTCAGATGTTAACCTACCTCTTCCTATGATTCCACTTACTTCTACTGAATCATGGAGATACGTCACTGTTTCTTCTAATTTGTCTTTTGAAGAACAGCGACAAATATCTTCTACGCTACAAGTATTTCAGGATGTCCTTACCGACATTCCTGGACACACACATGTCATTGAGCATGACATTATAGTTACTGATCATAATCCGATCAGAGTAAGACCATATCCTATTCCTATTCATTTTCAAGCACAAGTCGAGAAAGAATTGGATGAAATGATACAATTAAAGATAATTGAACCATCCACCTCAGCATACTCTTCGTCCATGGTTATTGTTCGAAAGAAAGACAATAACATACGCCTTTGCGTAGATTATCGCAAATTAAACCAAGTTACGAAGTTCGATGCTGAACCTATGCCTTTATTAGAAGATCTACTTATTAGACTTTCTAACTCTCGATTCTTTACTAAGCTTGACTTGTCAAAAGGCTATTGGCAAGTTCCGTTAACTGAACACGCCAAACCTTTCACTGCTTTCTCAACACCTAGGGGTTTGTTTCAGTGGAATGTTATGCCTTTCGGGCTTATGAACGCCCCGGCTACTTTCGTACGCATGATGCGTCGAATTCTCTCATATCGTTCAGATGTCATTGCATACTTAGATAAATCTGTCTTTTCAGTAATACTTGGGAAGATCACTATTTGGGTTTAAAAGAATTACTGTCAACTCTACGCGAGCATAATTTGACTGCGAAACCCTCTAAAACCTTTGTTGGGTTTAGCGAAATTTCTTTCCTGGGTCATCGAGTTGGTCATGGTCTATTGAAGACAGAGGACCAAAACATTTCTAAGATATTAAATATCTCTGTGCCCAAAACAAAGAAACAAGTACGTAGTCTTTTGGGATTAATACAATTCTACGGAAGATTCATTAAGAATCTATCCTCTATCATGGCACCACTCTCAACCCTATTGAAGAAAGGGTCTCCTAACATGGTGCGCTGGTCTCAAGAATGCCAAGCTTCATTGGATCAGATTAAGAATTTGTTCTCATCCCCACCTATCTTAAAGCTACCTATTGCTGATAAGACTTTTGTTCTTCGTAGTGACGCCTCATCCACAGGGATCGGTGCGGCACTAATGCAAGAGTATTCAGGAACTCTGCATCCTATAATGTATATTTCTAGGAAAATGAATGCGGCAGAAAGGAATTACTCGGTTTCAGACCGTGAGTTGTTGGCTATGGTTTGGTCAATCCTTAAGTTACAAAGATTCCTTCTTGGTACGCATTTCATTGTGGAAACAGACCAAAAAGCCCTTACAGCTATTCAGTGTAAGAATTTGAAGAGCTCGAGATCTACTCGATATGCTATTGCTCTTCAACCTTTTCATTTCACGGTGCGAGCTATCCGTGGTCTGGATAATGTGATGGCAGACATACTGTCTAGATGCCCACGTGAGTCCACTTAAGTTTTTCCTGATACACTGCTAGACATATGTCGCTTTACTATACATATATATATTAACACATTTGTTGTCAACTTAGAGTGGTAAATTAATTGTTGTCTTTCTCTATTACCATCTTTAGTGTAATGGAGAAGGTTGAGTTGACATAATATAAAGGTCGAAAAAAAATTAATGCGGCCACATGTAACATGTATTAGTAATTATAGTACATTATAACATGTTGCTAATTGTGTTATTTGTATTGTTCTCAGCGCAAACTAGTACTAGGTACGGAGTGCTTTTGAGAATCATGACGATGCTGCTTACATGATCTACCACATACAGAATTTATTGATACTTTGTGGATGTCATCTTCTATTTTGTTAGAGTATACACTTGAATTGTCACATGTATATAGAATAACTTTACAAATTTTGATTATGTCCATCCATTAGATGATAGTCATTATATAACATGATACTTTTATAGATATGTTTGTATGACTTTGCAAGATATGTTATCATTAGCATCACTATAACATTGCAATTTTTTGAAATGTATGTGATTTTTTTTAGCATCGCCAGATGTTTATTTGATGGTATCTCCCGGATATATTTTACTTGGAGAAAATATGTTTTCTTATTTTGTGAGGTGAACTGTTGTTTTCACTAGACGCGCTATTGTGCGTTGATTGGGTCTGACATTATGTCATTATATTTATTGATCCTTTCATCGGCGCATTATTCATGCGTTATGAGCTTGTTGCATTTCGCTCATTGGTGTATTTTTTTAAAAATGTATCTTTTTTTTTATCCGGAGGGGGTGGTAGTCTGTTACTGTCATTTTTGTCGGTTCCAGAAGATGTAAATCTATTTAATATTTTTGATGGTCGAAGGTACAGAACTCTATGTTAACTCCCTGACACAGGTTGATTAGGGGTTACCTTCCCTGTGTTTATTCTTTCTTTAGGCAGGATAGTTAACTGTTCTCAAATCTATTCTGTCTACGCATGCGTTAGCTTTTAGCGCGAACCGAACAGACTTCCGTCTGTGAGAGTTATGAACTGGTTTCTGCCGGACGAAGATGTCCGTTGTGTCTTCTTCTGCATTATCTGGGGAAAAGATAGTCTTGTCATATTATCATATTAGTGATTCCCCAGAATTATTCTGTTCGTCTGGAATGACGACAGGTGTTATTTGTGTAGTGTTTGGAATTCTGTCCAAGGTAAAATTACTTTATTATTACGCAAAGTTTGCAGAACATTTAGTATGAACCTGTGAGTAGCGCTCACAGTTCTTGGGATCCAGAGTCCATTATGTGTGCTTGACGTAGCCAGTTAGGTCTATTCGTTGAAGTACTTTATAGAAGCACAATAACCATATATTGTTATGAAACCCGCAGGATGGCGGTACGTTTCAGCATGAAAGATAATACATGCATATGAAAAAATGTACAGTTGTTTATCAACCATTATAAGGCCCGTCATTACGGCCTATAACTTTAAGCAGATGAAGAAGTACCTGAAAAGTGGAGCCAGATGAAGTCTTGACTGTGTTATCAAGTTCACAGACTTCCATGTTAAGCAACTATATTTGTCTAAGGACTACCTGACGCGTTCAGTCAGGGGGGCCCTGAGTTACAGTAGGAAAAGAATGTGTTGTCAAGCCAGCGTTATTAGCATCATACCCATAAGCTATACGGAACTGATGATGTTCTATGTTATTAATTATTACCACCTATGAACAGTAGTTAAAGGACAGACCATTGTCGATAACGTCCTTATAGATGAGCGGTTCAAGCTTATTTACCAGATGTTTTGCCAGTCATATCCAATATACATGATGTGTCTTGATTCTCGTCCATTTGACTGTACCTGTTGGTGTCAATGTGTCACGTAATTAAATGGTTGAAAGTTCCAGCAGTTTTCCACAATTACTGACTACTGCATGTGAGTGAGTGGGTGCCTTGTTTACATTTCAAAGATCCTATACGCATTCGTGTCTCTACACACCCACCTCACTTGTCAACCATACAATCTTCGAGTACCTTACATACAAGAAATGTCTGACGTTCGAATGTCAACATGACACCCTTTCAGCGCCTCAACGCATAACAAAGCTGCTTGGCCCAGGTCGGACGGACTACAACAGTACACAGCAAGGAGAGTGTTACGTTCCTACATGTCATACGTAAATACCACCTTAACATTTGTAGTGGTCACATAAAAAGAGGACATAACATTCGTGGTGGCCGTAAATAGTACGGTAACAAGCACATTGAGCGCTCATGTATAATTGTACGTGAATAACGGAAAAAAATTACCTGTAATGATGTATTTAAAACATAAATTAATTATGTTTTTGTAAAATCCTACGTTGAACACTTGCGGAAATTATAGTGTGATCAAACTCAATAGCATGAAATTCATGAAATACAAGTATATATAAACCGAAATATTCTGTCATAAATATGTATGTTTCCTGCTAGTTTATGACGTCACCCATGGAGGGGGAAAAAAAACATTAGAATCCATTCTGGTGACTAGGTAAACCTTAAAACCTACCTGGAACAGAAATAGTTACGGCACGACAATGCCATGCGCCCATTATCGCAGATCGTCAATAAATCTCATCAGCACGCTTCAGGATAAAACACACGTGTATTTAGAAAAGAATCATTGTTTTCATCGTTGTCTTCTCCGCTCCGTATAGAGTGTGTAGTCACCACTGTAGCTGGGACCCTTGCAGGAAGCCTGCTGCAAGCAATAACATGCTCTTACCGAAGTGGTTTATGCAGCAATCTGTTTTACATGATGAGGTTGCCATCTCCATGCACAACCTCATATTAGTCGCCATTTACGACATGTCGGAGGGAGCAGTAATTCTACTCTTTCTTTATCTCACCAGGGAACTTCACGGGGTTTTAAAAAATAGTAATGAACCCCCCCCCCCCCCCCCCAATAAAAAGTTCTTAATCTTAAAAATTAAATTTAAACGTCTTTTATATATTCACAGTATACGCACGTTGAAAATGTAAAGCCATGTTCCAGTGAACCAGTATTATCTTAACTAATATATAAAATACCTTCACACATTTAATACCACCACGTCCAGTTATAACATTTGAAGCTATGATACGGTGTAACAGAGCAGTGAACGACAACCCAACCGGAGCTACCTCGCTTTTCTATATCGATTTTAAAGTGTCCCCAAACTCAGCAGTCGACTCAGCTCTTGCTGATGATCAATCAGCCCACGAAATTTTCTAGCTGTCTTTGAGACGTGCTGATTTTCTCTCAGCAACGTCTGGCAAATAGTCTCTGCAAGGTAAAAGTACGGATTAAATGCACCATTCAGATAGAATAATGTGTTATATTATGATTGGTACTTTTTAGCGAAAGCTCAGTCAAACACTTGATTCGATATAGGTATTACCTTGTACATCTCAAAGTCTATTTTGCAATAAGATGGTTTTCTCCCAGCACTGTCTGATTAAAAGTATCTGAAAGGTAAAAGTACAAGCTAATTCCATTTATCTGATCGAATTTCATGTTATATTATGATTGGTATATTTCTACTAGTTCCGTCAAAGAACACTTGATCAAACATTACACAGGAAAGTGTGTTTTGTAATTTACTGATTTTCTATCATGAGTATATGAGGAGAATTGCGGTAAGACGGGGGTAAAACAGTAAAATGAAAAAAAAAACATTACAAAAACACACAAATAGTAATACCTCTTACAAAGAGAAAGGACAAGAAAAACCTACGTTGCGGCCACAATGCCTGTCTAACTAAAACTCTCTGCAAGGTAACAGTATATATTAATCCCAACTAATCATATCGAATAAGATGTAACATTATAATAAGTATATTTTTACGATCATCATCAATTGCCATCTCCACATCGAAGGTGGGCTTCAATGGATCTCCAAAGTCTTCTGTCTCTTGTCTTGATGGAGCACTCTGATAGACTCTTACCTGTCCATCTCTTGATGTTATCTTCCCACTTATAGCGCTGTCTTCATCTTGTACGTTTGCCTTCAACTCTTCCTTAATTTATGGTCTTCAGTAAGGTGTTATTTCTTTTTACATGTCCAAAATTTTGTAGCTGTCTAATTTTTTAATCTCCTTCGTTAATTCTCTTTTCATACCTATGGTTTATAAGACCTCTTTATTTGTTTTCTTCTCGTTCCATGAAAGGTGCCCGTTCTTCTAAAAAGCCACTTATCAAAGGCCTCAATTCTTTCCTATAATTGTTGTCTATGCGTCTACACTATACAATGATGAAGAATATCAAACTCCATAATTCTCGCCGTTTGTACGTCGGTCAAATCTAAGGGATTCAACTGTGGTTGAAAGTTAGACATTAATAGTATTGCTTCCCTTATATGTACTCTCCCGAAAATAGTAACACACAACGAACAAAAGTCGGTGAATTGTGCAACACAAAGTGAGTGACAGTGATTTATGAATAAAATGTAAGTTTTTGATTGTTGAACCCAGTTTCATTCCGGAGACGGATTTAACTCATCATTTTGTTAAAAATAACCTTAAATTGTAAGTTTTTGATTGTTTCTTCAAGACAAAATCTTAAATTTAAAGTATTGCAGACTTATTGTTGGAGCCACTCGCTGGAAATGAAATGGTTTATTGGAGCATAGATACCATGATTTCCGATGATCCCAACGACGCAGTTAATTTCCCAACCGAGTCCTATAACGAGCAGTGCCCATGAGGAATGCCACCGCATTTGCTCAAATAAAGGGTTGCTGCATGTATCATGATATTGCGAAATCTGAACGCAAAAAACGGAATATTGAATGGCACGCGTTTGGTCATAAATGTCTTGCATCTGAATTCCATTCATGCAAAAATTATCACTGGCAGTAATAAGGGAGAACGAGTCTTAATTCCTCGCATTGAATTGAACCGAGCGAATGCAGTTTGCCATTTAGGATGCGACGTCAATTCCCAGTGATCTTAGCATTTGCAATGACGATCAATAAAGCGCAAGGACAATCTTTTGATCACGTAGGGGTTTTCCTTCCTGAACCTGTTTTCGCACACGGCCAGCTCTATGTCGCTCTCATCCGAGGAACAAATCATGACAACTTGAAAGTTTTTGTTAAAAACACTTTTTATCAGGGAACATTCTTTGAAACAAATCCACGCACTTTCACAAAAAATTGTCATCAAATCACTTTTATATTGAATTAAGAAATATTTTTAAAATATGTTACAGTTTTTGATTTACTTCCGTCACTATTGACGGGTTATTGCTGGTATATATATATATATATATATATATATATATATATATATATATATATATATATATATATATATATATATATATATATATATATATATAATATTTAATGATTCTCAGTTTGAATTGGTGAGTTAATTGTTTAGACATTAGTATCTGCCTCGTGCTGTTGAATGTAGCTCTGGCTTGAAGAGAATATTTGTACGATAGCTCCGTCAAACACTTGATTAGATGTGGGTATCACCCTACCTCAAAGTCTGTTTTGTCATAAACATAACCAGAGTTACAAGGAAGCCACGGTTTTGGCACTTGCGGCTTTATAAATTAAGACGAACAATTTCCCCCCGAATAACAGGACTTTCTACCCCACGAGAAAGCGTTCATCTCGACTGATAACAACTAAGGGCCAAAACCGCATGATCGCCGGATTGGTTTCCCTTTGACGTGTCAAATAATTCGGCTTTTAAGAAAGAAAAAACACCCTTCAAACTCCAGGTCGTTTAATGGAGATTGCTGTCTCGTTGTAATTGTTAACTTTATATAAAACAGGAAGGTCACTTACATTTAGAAACCTCTTTATTAACATCGAAATAATGTGTCTGGTTTTCAGATTTTAGTATCATAGCTAAACCAAGAACCACGACAAATGAATTCTCCTTTAATAAATGATCAATCTCTTCCCTGAGTTCCTGTGCTTTCACGTAAGGAATGGGGTAGGTTCTCATACATACAGGAGTGGGGTCAGAAACAGTCATATCATACTCCAACAAATGTGTGCATCCAGGCTTATAGGTGAGCACATAAGCATGAGCTTCTAACATATCCTGAACTTGCTTCCTCTGCTCAAGAGTTAAATGATCACTAATATTTACTTGAGCATAACTCTCTGTAGCTGTTAATGGATATTCCATAGAGGATAATGGTTCATCTTTCATTTCTGTTGCAATAGCTAAGGTCATGATATGTGCAACCTTTGCGGATTCCCTGTCACAATACTTTTTAAGAAGATTGACATGATATACCTTCTCTTTTCCCTTCTTGTCAATCGTGTAATTGGTCCTGGAAAGTTTTTCGAGTATGACATAGGGTCCTTGCCATCCAAATTTGCAATGTATTATTGCTGCTGGGTAACAGTAATAAGGCTTTCTCTCCCACTTCAAGTTCCCTATCCTTAGCTTTTTTATTGTAGTAAGCAGCACGCTTCCTCCTGGCCGGTCTCAAGTTATCATTTGCCAGTTTCCAACTAGTTTTTAATCTAGAGGTTAACTCATTGACATATTGGTATGAGGAAGTCACTGTTTCTTCTGCTTTTTCATCAGTCCATATCCGCAGCAATGCTTCCAGTGGATCTTTGATTGGTCTTCCAGTTGAGTTATATGGGACTTCCATGTATGCAAATAGTGCAGCAGGTAAGTATGTATCCCAAGTATCAGTTTTTCACTTGCCAGCTTTCTCAGAATGGAGATAACGGTCCCATTGAACCTTTCTACTTGTCCGTTCCCTTCTTGGGCATGATAAGGGCTACAATGATAGTGTCTGTCTTGAAATATCCTGAATACCTGTTGTGTTAGCTTTCCCCTAAACTGAGAACCATTGTCAGTCAATATTTGATGTGGGAAACCTAATCTGGTGAATATTGCTAACAATGCCTCAGCCACATGTTTTGAATCAATAGATGACATGGCTGTGGCTTCTCCCCACATTGAGCAAATATCAACCAAGGTTAGGATATAAGCATTTCTCTTCTTGGTCCTATTGAAGGGTTCAACAATATCCACTGCAACACGTTCAAAACGGGTTCCCATAATGGGCATTTCTCCCAGTGTTGCTGGTGCAGTCCTATGTTTAGGAGCTACTCTTTGGCATTCTGGGCAGAATCTCACGAACCTCTTTCTGCCTCCAATCTTTTGGCTTCTCTCCCTGCTTCTCTTTCTGCCTCCAATCTTTTGGCTTCTCTTTCAGCCTCCAATCGTTTGTCTTCTCTTTCATCTTAAAATATTTTGTCCTCTCTATCCAAATATTTGTCCACTTCAGTTGCGACATACTGAATAAGAGCATCACCTGTCAATCCTACGTCCTTTCCCTCCTGCATGATCGCAGATCGAAACTTCACCAAATCAGCCATGACTATATGTAAGAGGGTATCTAGTTTTACCTTTTACCAAGTTATCTTAATTAAATTTAATTAACTAATTGAACAAATTAAATTCCAAGTAACTATGTGAGCTTGAACTGTTTCCCATGTACTTAATAGTACTTTTCCTATATTTAAAAAAATTTAATTTTAGAATTTAATTCAAAAACGTTACTTTACAAACTACTTGTGGCACTAGACAGACTAGAGATAGTTGAAATAGATAGAATATGTCTCAGGATACATAAGAATATCCCGCGAACGAGCCCCCAGTGTAGCATAAGGTTTTCTCGTATGAAGATGGGGTTTAGGAAGAAATAGAATTCTCTCCAGAATGTATGAAGTCCCAGTGTCAGAGAAAAGCACTGGTATCACAAGTGAGCTACGGCTGCGAATACTCTGCGCTAGACAATATTTTAAGGATTCAGAAATATACTTTGCCACCTTAGCTGTAGTAACTCATGTGATATTATAATAAAATTAGAAAAAGTAACTCAACTTAAACAGTTAACATTTTAACAAGCCACTTGAGTACAATTTCATTATTTATTATTTACAACTATCTAATTATGTAATGAAGTGAGTGTTGGACGATTGGGATTATGGTTATGTATTTACAGTAAGTTGATAATGTATTTGGAAGTTTAAACACAGAGAAAAAGTCCCCATGGGATCTTTAAATTAATTTACACTAAATATTGTCCTATCACTGTGGTTATTTATACTAGTCTGTCTCTTTTATTATGTTCCCTAATTTCTCATCATCTGACGGTTGAATGTCTCACATTAGCTACAGGAATAGTCACTATGTCACTCAGCTTTGAATCAGCACTTGTTCAGATATGAGTTGACACATAACACGGTTGTTCTGAAAGTCACACTTCAGTCTAATCCCAGCAATCAGGGGAAAAAGCTGTGGAACACTCCAACCTCTGGGCTCCTGTTATGTTTACGTAGCAGGATCGAAGGTCCACTTGACTTCAGGGTTTTTTGAAATTCGAGTATCAAGGGGCTAGGCGATGTCATGGAGACCTATTACATCCTATGGTGTGTATGAGATGAGGGTGTCATCAGGTGTCTGCATGTATGATAAATGATACATGGCCTTGTATTATTGAGATATAGGGAGACCGACTGGTGTCTACTGCAAAACACTGTCTCAAATATAATAATACATGAATAATAAAGCAATCTGAATATATGGACACGATGCAACATATGCCTTCCTCACATACATGCCAAGTCAGTACTGGTCTTGCTGGTAGGTTATAGACCCAGACAAAACCAGAATGGTTATATTTAGCCCTGACAAGGACTGTGGAGGTTATATTTGAGGTTTTCCAATCTTCAGCAATCATAACCACACAAACAATATGTCCGATACATTCACAACACACTAAAATCTGAAACAAAATTGATATTATTCACATAAATATCTGTAGTAAACCTACACACCCTCTAAGATCGATTCCAAGCTCTTATGAAGACTATAATTTGCGAAGAATGTCTGCCCTGCATGCAGTGGTAACTGACGTAGTATAGACCGCACTCTTCATTGTCTTCTGGCTGGGCTTTTAGTTGTGTGTATTTTTAACTGAGCGTTCTCGCCTTATAAACTGTGCGGGCGGGCGTCTCGGGGAACACCAATGCTTTGTCCCTTTCCAGCACTGAAGATTTTTCTCATTCAGGGTATTATGTGTAACTGTCCCAGCAATCGTCCCAATACACACTCAACTAAGTTTATCCATCACGTTGTCTTATATATCTTCCCCTAATGGAAGCTTCCGTTTCATATACCTAAACTTACAATCGGGTATGGCATGTATTTACTACGAATTTATAAAGTCTATCACTAGGTTAGACCTGCGATGTGAACGTCAAATAAAACTGCAAATATCTTAATATATACATACTTCTTCCAACTTTCCTTTTGGATTTCCATTCCTGCATATCCCTTCTGTGAAATCTATAATTTTTATCACAATTCACTGATACATAGTCCCAGTTCAAAAGAAATTCTCTACTTAACTTGCGTTACTATGCTGTCGCCATTGTGGATTTTGTCATACCTGCCTCTCTCCGATAACATAAATGAATGCGCATGCGTAACCGCTACTATTATAGTATGCTTAGAAAAATTTCCTACTTCATGTTAATCCAAGTAACACGATGTTCGTTTTGTTTTCATACAGTTCAAGGCTCTTCCCGACACCATAACAATTTATTCTTTCTCTGTGTCACAGCGGGTTTTACTCTTTTCTTTGCTCGTGATGGTATCTCTGTTTGTGTATTTCGCGTTATGTTTTGTAGGCCGTTCAAGGAGAATGTTAATTTTTCTTTTTTTCAATTCCCCTTAGTGTACTCTATTTTATTTTATTGATCGTATAGTGGTTAGCATTCCCCTGTGTCGATGACGTGGGTTTATATCTTAATGGACGATAGCAGAACCCCACAACGTGACAACGTCTCAGTTTTAATATTACATGTTCTCCGATTATGTCTTTTTCAATCTCTTTTCGTTAAGGTTAACTTCATTGCTAACCGGACAATCTTCTCTTATATAATTCTTTCTTGGAATTAAGCAACAATCCCTAAGGAATCCATTAAATAGTAACGGAATCACTCAATTCAACAACTGGAACCAATGTAAATCAATGAACCCTAAACTCTTTCTCAACTATCATAATTATAAGTCTTACACTAATATAGTCTGAAATAATTTAATTGATTTTCTTAGTAACTTGGACATAGTCTTCCTCCCCATATCATTTCGGTTACTTCTTTTTTTTTCTCTTATCTTCCTATTTGGGTTCCCTCAGTTTACAACTTCAGATGTCAGTGTTACACTAGAAAATAAACGAAGGAAACAAGCTTGTACCTAACACAAGTATGCACTTCAGTGAACAGCCTACACCAATCGGCTAGAGAATAATTTATAGTTTATAGGATGCCTTGTTACCTCAACCTTCAATTCCACCCGATTTACGAAATATCCTGCATCAATTTCTCTTTTAACCTCGCGATTCATTCTCTTAACTGAATCTCTTAACAGCTCCCTTTCTTTCCTATGAAGAGATGATTATAGAAGTCTATCAACTCTACCAACTGTAACTGTACTTTTCTCTGATTGAGGTGATCACTGGCCCAAGACAGTATACATGTTGTTAGGTGTGTAGTGCGAGCGGATGATGTTCTGAGTGTGGGTGCGAATGAAGGCGCGAATGTGTTTAGGCTCTTATGTATGTAGACCCTGCAACCCATACACTCACATGCAGTAGTCAAGGATGCTTGGACACTGCAGGCACGTTTCAAAACATTTATTGACGAGAACACACATGGTATCAACAGGAACAGTCAGTGTAAACAAGGTCATGCTGACCGGAAATCGATAGGTATACATTAGGCATTCATCAAGCTGGTAAACATTTGAATATTCGTGCATGGTCAATACAATGTTCTTCAATAAGGACAGTTCGTGGCGTCGCCCTGGGATTACTGACTAAACGCGTCAGATACCTTAATCACTTTGACACATAGGTGCAACTTGGCATTCCCCGCCAATTGCACATTATCAGGCTGTAGTATAATAGCCGAAAACACAGGCCTCGTTCTGACGTCGGCTGTATACTTCTGATAAGCAGGTTACCATCAACCCTGCAGTAATGCTTATTGTAAACATAAATATGCCGCCAATCTGCGGCTCCCACAATATATCTTCGTCACTGGATTTCTGGATGGTATGAAGACTAATAGTCTTGAATGGCTACCTTGAGCACAACATATAAGTTCTGAAATGGAGGACCGGTGAGCTGCAGTTCACAGACTAGGCAATCTTCTAACATGTTCTGCTACCGAAAGCATAGTAATGGAAAAAGTCGGTATTACCTGTAACCGAGTCCACAGAACAATATAAGAAACTCTGCTGTCATTCCAACGCACAGAGATTCACTGGGGAAAACTGCCAGTGCAGTCACTTCGAAGATTCTCCCCGAAAAAACACAATGGACTCTCGTCCCTTCAGAAACCAGGACACTTCTCGGCTTGCCGGAAGTCTAACTCAACTCCCGCTTAAAAAAACCTGCCCATGGGCATACGCCCGAACTGTCTACCTTTGACCCTAAAGGTCAAACACAATGAATGAATAAACAAGGGAAGACAACCCCTAATCAACCTGACATCGCAGGTAAAGACACAATTATTCTTATGATAAAAACATAAGCAAATAACTTGACAGATGACTCCGTCAAAAATGACAGCAACATATTACTACCACCCCCCTGTAAAAAAAAAATGAAATTTTTTTTTTTTTTAATATGTCCATGAGCAAGATTGCACAAGTATCACTTATGTGCTCATGAAAAAAATGAACCTAATATCAGGTACAATAGACGCATAAAAAAAGCGTCTGAAGAGGATACAAATCATCTCCCAACATAGGAGAAAATATTTCCTTTAAGCCAAACAAACTAAGGGGGTACCATTAAAGAAACCTAAGTTGCTGGCAATACCAATCATATATCAATCATTACTAAATACTATAATTATAGCAATATACAAATGTCATGAATTACAATGCTATATTAGCAACATATCACTGATGGATGGACAAAATGAAATTTGTTAAATTATCTAAACATCATCCAAATACATTTGTATTACAACATATTAGGATATTAAGGACAGACCTAAGTCTGAAAGTGTATCAGGAAAAACTAGGACACAAGATTTAACTGGAATCATGTGGGCATCTGGACAATATGTCCGCCATCACATTATCCGAACCACGGATAGCTCGCACCGTGAAATGGAAAGGCTGAAGAGCAATAGCATAACGAGTAGATCTCGAGCTCTTCAAATCCTTACTTTGCATAGCCGTAAGAGCTTTTTGGTCGGTTTCCATAAAGAAATGCGCGCCCAGAAGGAACCTTTGTAGCTTAAGAATGGACCAAACCATAGCCAACAATTCACGGTCTAAAACCGAGTAATTCCTTTCTGCCGCATTTAGCTTCCTAGAAATATACATTACAGGATGCAGAGTTCCTGAATATTCCTGCATTAGTGCCGCTCCAATCCCAGTGGAAGAGGCATCACTACGAAGAACAAAAGTCTTATCAATCGTTGGTAGTCTTAAGATAGGATGAGAGGAGAACAAATTCTTAACCTGATCCAATGAAGATTGGCATTCCTGGGACCAACGCACCATATTAGGAGAACCTTTTTTCAATAACGATGAAAGTGGTGCCATAATGGAGGACAGATTCTCAATGAATCTTCCATAGAATTGTATCAATCCCAAGAGACTACGCACTTTTTTTTTGTCTTCGGAACCGAGATATTTAATATCTTCGAAATGTTTTGGTCCTCTGTCTTCAACAGACCATGACCAACTCGATGACCTAGGAAGGAAATTTCACTAAACCCAACAAAAGCTTTAGAGGGTTTTGCAGTCAAACTATGCTCACGTAGAGTAGATAGCAATTCCTTTAGACCCAAATAGTGTTCTTCCCAAGTATCGCTGAAAAGACAGATGTCGTCTAAATATGCGATGACATCTGCACGATCTGATAGAATTCGTCGCATCATGCGCACGAAAGTCGCTGGGGCGTTCATAAGCCCGAAAGGCATAAAATTCCATTGAAACAGACCCCTAGGTGTCGAAAAAGCAGTGAGAGGTTTGGCGTGTTCCGTCAGTGGGACTTGCCAATAACCTTTCGACAAGTCTAGTTTAGTAAAGAATTTAGCTTTAGAAAGTCTAATAAGTAGATCATCTAATAATGGCATAGGTTCAGCATCGAACTTCGTAACTTGATTTAATTTGCGATAGTCAACGCAAAGACGTATGTTATTGTCTTTCTTTCGAACAATAACTATCGACGAAGAATAAGCTGAAGTGGATGGTTCAATTATTTGCAGTTGAATCATTTCATCCAATTCTTTCTCGACTTGTGCTTGAAAATGAATAGGTATTGGGTATGGTCTTACTCTGATCGGATTACGATCAGTAAGTATGATGTCATGTTCTATGACATCTGTGTGTCCAGGAATGTCGGTAAGGACATCCTGATATGATTGTAGCGTAGAGGATACTTGACGTTGCTCCTCAAAAGACAAGTTCGAAGAGATTGTAACGTCCCTCCACGATTCCGTTGAATTCAGTGGAATCGCAGGAAGAGGTAAGTTAACGTCAGAAAAAATAGTTTCCTCATCCTGTATAACGGACAGGGATGAGATGTGACCATGTTGGACTGGAGAGTCGTCCGTCGCCTGGAAAATAGGCTGCAAATAGTCTGGACGTTCAATAAACTCTGTTAGCATATTTATATGGAAGGTTTTATGCTTTCCATCCACATCGACGATGTAGTCGACATCGGAAATTTTGGAGACTATAGTGTATGGACCTTTCCATGAAATGAGAAGTCTATTCTCTCTTGAGGGAAGTAAGACATATGCTTTGTCTCCAGGACAAAGTTGACGTAGGCGTCTTTTCTTGTTAGCAAATCCCCTAGCTTTTTCTTCCGCAAATTCGGAAAATGAAGTTGCTAACCTGCACGATTCGATAATCTTTTTCTCTAAGAGCAATGACATATTCATATGACGATTGTGTATCATCGTCAATATTATCAGAAGTTATCAAATCGTGTAACAAGGACATCGGACCGCGCGGTTGCGCACCAAAGACAAGTTCGAAAGGAGAAAACCCTGTATGCTCGTTGGGAACTTCTCTATAGGCAAAGAGGACTGCAGGTAAAACCCTGTCCCAATCTTCAGGATGATCCTCCGTTATCTTGCCAAGTAAGTTCTTTAGTGTCCTGTTAAGACGTTCTACCAATCCATTGGACATTGGATGATAAATACTACTGAGAGACCTTTTAATGTCTAGCGTAGCCATTACCTGAGACATAACGTCCGAAATTAACTGAGTGCCGTGGTCCGACAGTATTTCTCCGGGGAATCCCAGACGAGAAAATATGAGCCAAAGAGCATCAGCGATATCGACAGTTGATATGCTCTTCAGAGGAATAGCCTCTGGCCAACGCGTGCACATGTCCACGCAAGTGAGGATAAATTGGTGTCCTCTGGCTGACTTAATTTTGAACGGACCAATGATGTCTATAGCCATTTTCTGAAACGGCCGAATCGGAATATCTGCAGCCTGAATAGGAGCAGCATGTCTCGGACCTCTAGACTTGACCTCTTGACAAATTTTGCAAGATCGGCAATAAATTCGTATGTCTTTATTAACAAATGGCCAAAAGAAAGACGCAAGGACTCTAGTTTTAGTTCTGGAAAAACCCATATGTCCAGCACACTGAGAATCGTGTGCATGCTGAAGAATTAAGGCTCTCATACACTTAGGCACAAGAATTTGCGAGTGCATAGACTTGTCCGAGTGTTGTACCATCCGTACCAATATACCATTTCTTCATAGTAATATACGATTTGTGATTCGTATTTTGATTGGGATCCCCTTTCTTTGCAAGAAGGAAGAATTTCTTCAAAGAAGGATCCTCTTCTTGACGTTTAACAAACGAGTCATGGGAAATCACCAAGTGCTCGTCTTGGCTATCAACTTCATTACTATTATCCGATGAAGTTGGGGGATTAAGAGCTTGATCTCTTGTCACCACTGCATTGACCGTTTGAATGTTTTTTTTTTCCTCCCAACTAGAAATTTGTTGCGGGGTGCATTCCTTAACCTCTTTGACGACCAGTTGCAACGCTCTGAACATCGTATTTGCAAAATTTCAACACGCCGTGCTATTTTATAACGCAAGCGGGTTTTTGTTTTTGAAATTTATAGTCACTTTCCGTTTAAGCATTTTCATATATTAAAACTTGGTATCGAATGCAGTTAAGTTTGAGCTGTGGTCATTTTGCGCTGGACTGCGCATGACTTGTCTTCCTTCTTGGTCGATCGGTTTCCGCCCACCACTAGTGGAGTGAGCGATTTGGAATGGCGAAAGAGATGCCTCGTTGAAGAGGGGATTCCGCTTTTTCGTTGTTCTTCAGGAAGAAAGAGTCCTCTTTATATATTTTCTTATTCAAGATAATACCTCTAGTGTATTTGCACATGCCGGGAGGCATAATATTTCTGTGTATTTCCGGAAGGCAAGGTAAATTAACATTTTCATTAACTCTATCGATTTTTGGTCGTGAACGATTTCTGGTTCATAGCCTGTCTTCGAAAGTCGTCGTCACGAGATGTTTTCCTAGCTCACATGTCGCTGTATTGTGCTGCATCGGTTGATGCAGGTTCCAAGGACCATTACTTGCTACTTTGTTAAATGAACTAGGTTTGAAAAAACCTTTATTATCTAGAGGATATTTTTGAGGACATTATTTATACTTCGGCAGACGTGTCTGTCTTGCTGAAGTCAAACTAAGGAGAGTGAACTGATCTCATACATCTGGTTATCTCCTGGCTGTTATAGAAAGGGATGGAGTTTTTCACCTGACTACATTTACAGCACTTTGAAATATAACATGCATCTGACTCATCATTGTAATGCTGTCTACCGTCTATTGCTGTATTGAATGTTGCTTTTGTTTGATGTGCCTACATATTCGCGTAACCATTTTGTCACTGTGGCGTCCACAATAAATAATGAAGAAAAACGTCAACGGCTGTTTCAAGAATCATTGACTTTATACGTCGTGAGTTTACTGACGTCCTATGTGGATTGCCCTGTTATTTTTGTATGAACATTGTTTTGACTGAACACATCTGCACACTACACAAAACCAGACATGCGGATACCATCCATCATCATATGGCATCACGCATCATTTGGTGGCCATAAGCTGGTTTGATTCTGGTACTAGCAAACACGGGGTCCCTTACCCACTTCATTTTCAACAAGAATTCATCAGCATCCTTCAAGAAATTAACATTCTTCAATACAGTCAACATCTTCAAAATTTTCAAAGTACTCGGCGTTGCCCGGTAAAAGTCAAAATTTGAACTTTTTGACGGAAACAAGAATTTGACAGTACCCGGCGTTGTTACATGTTGCCGGATAACTCGGACTGTTGTTATCTTTTACGCAAGTCAAGCAAGTTGCTGCTGTCAAGGTTCCAGTGCTGTCGTTTTTGTGAAGGTCAAGTGCCGGTTGAAACGGGTTGTTTTCTGAAGAAGGCCAAGTACCGATTTCCATCAACTTACTTTTGGATTAGAAGGTCAAGTGCCGAAACAACTCAACACACAGTATTTCAGAAGCTCTTGTACCATCGTGTTAGCAGTGGAAGCAGTTCAGATGTGCCATCATCGTTGGAGCTTCGCTCTTTAGGACGTTGATTGACATCCGTTTTTCTGCTGTTCTACGATTGGAAGCCTATAAGTTAAGTGGCCTGTTTGTATGTAAACTGTGCCCTTATACTTCTGCTGAGTCTTCTGTGTATCATCTCATTCTATATGTTATATGTTTATATGTTATTCGTATATTTATATGTTTATATTTCAGCGGGTTCTCGGTTGGGTGGTGTCTCCGTTAGATTATGCCACGTCATAGAGGTCGTCTATTGTGAGCGTTTTCTGTAGGGTTTGCAAATTTCCGATACTGGAATTTGCTAAGCGACTTCTGTTGCTATTTATGTTAGCTGTGATGACATGTTTTAATATTGTTTTCGTTATTATTTCGCATTCTTTAGTTTGCTAAATTCTCGCAACATCGTTTTATTTCAATATCTATTTTATAACGCAAGGGCAACAACTGCTTGAAATTTATAGTCACTTTTCTCGGTAAGCATTTGTCTTCTCGCGTTGGTATCGAATGCAGTTAAGTTTGAGCTGTGGTCATTTTGCGCTGGACTGCGCATGACTTGTCTTGCTTCTTGGTCGATCGGTTTCCGCCCACCACTAGTGGAGTGAGCGATTTGGAATGGCGAAAGAGATGCCTCGTTGAAGAGGGGATCTCCGCTATTTTTTGTTCTGTCAGGAATGTGAGAGTCCTCTTATGGATATTTCGTTTATTCGAGATAATACCTCTAGTGTATTTGCACATGCCGGGAGGCATAATATTTCTGTGTATTTCCGGAAGGCAAGGTAAATTAACATTTTCATTAACTCTATCGATTTTTGGTCGTGAACGATTTCTGGTTCATAGCCTGTCTTCGAAAGTCGTCACGAGATGTTTTCCTAGCTCACATGTCGCTGTATTGTGCTGCATCGGTTGATGCAGGTTCCAAGGACCATTACTTGCTACTTTGTTAAATGAACTAGGTTTGAAAAACCTTTATTATCTAGAGGATATTTTTGAGGACATTATTTATACTTCGGCAGACGTGTCTGTCTTGCTGAAGTCAAACTAAGGAGAGTGAACTGATCTCATACATCTGGTTATCTCCTGGCTGTTATAGAAAGGGATGGAGTTTTTTCACCTGACTACATTTACAGCACTTTGAAATATAACATGCATCTGACTCATCATTGTAATGCTGTCTACCGTCTATTGCTGTATTGAATGTTGCTGTGATAATGACTGTTTGATGTGCCTACATATTCGCGTAACCATTTTGTCACTGTGGCGTCCACAATAAATAATGAAGAAAAACGTCAACGGCTGTTTCAAGAATCATTGACTTTGAACATTGTTTTGACTGAACACATCTGCACATTACACAAAACCAGACATGCGGATACCATCCATCATCATATGGCATCACGCATCAGACCGATTATAAGATCCGCAATAGGATTAGGAAGAAGACATGCATGGACATCTCCTGTGAAGAAGGGAGTGTCAATCCTAATAATAGCAGTAGGATAACTTTCCATAGTACCACCAAATGTAACACATTTGATTGTTTTTCCAGTGGCACAGCAAGGATCTATCAGAGACTCCCTAACCCCGACGGTAGTACATCCCGAATCGAAAAGTACTGAGACTAGCCTATCATTTATTAGACCTTTATGTAAGATGAGAGATCCTCTCCCATCATGCGCAACTGTAGCAGGTAGAGCAGGAAGAGGGTGACCACAACTTAGAGTAGATACAGTCGATGAGTCGAACAATGTTAAGCATTGGGGGCATTCAGTTGCTCTCCCAAAATCGAAAGCACAACCAGTGATAGCCCTAGAGTTACCACTATCATTTACTGTATTACAGGCTCCATCAAACTCTTGTTGTGCAGAGTTTGCCTGTTGGAAAGGTCTTTTTTTTGTTAAACCTAGGTCTGCCTCGATTATCATTTCCCCTGTAATTATTTCGACTATCATTTCCCCTGTAATTGTTATCATATTGCCTATTGTAATCATCATTCCGGTTTGAATCCCGGTTTCTAAATTCACCATCGTCATAATCTTGACGTCGAGAATGGTTATCTCGAAAGCTCGAATGGTTATTATTACGATAACCCTTGCGAAAGTGTCTAAGATTATTACCATTAAAATTACGAGAACTACCATCTTGTCTCCAATTCATAGACGAAGAACCATCATGTGTTGGATTACTCCGCTTCTGAGTGTAATTCTGATTACTTCCCCTATTCAAGTTTTGTTGAGCACCCTGAAATTTTTTTTTGAAATTAGGGCCATATGGTGTTGCCGAAGCAGCTGGCAACCCTTCTTTCACTTTAGAATTGCTAACTGTAGCATGGGGATGTGCGGTGGCATACTGACAACAGTATTCCTCCATATCTTTTAAGTTTTTAGGCTTACGCTCATGAAGGAATGCAAGAAAAGAATCATTAACAGATGACAAAACCTTATCTCGCAATAATAAGTCCATTAGACCTTCATATGTTTTCTCAGTCTGAGACAACTCAACCCATCGTGTAAATGTACGACGTATTTTTGTAACAAAATCAGAGAAATCTACTCCATTTTCTGGCAACATTGTCCTAAAACGAAGACGATAGTCTTCTTCTTTTAGTTGGTATTTTTTTTAGCAATGCTGCTCTGACAACATCATAATTAGTCCTGTCATGTTCGTCTATTGTCATAAGAGTAGTCACTGTGTCACCTGTAAAAAATTCCATCAGTTGTTCAACATATTTTTCCTTTTTTATGTTATGCGTATCGCATAAAAATTGGAATCTATCTAGATAATCTGCTACGTCATCCTTTAAAGGATTGAAATGAGGCAATTTAATCCTATTAACAAACTCCTTTGTCGTACTCGAAGTTGTTTGCTGAGCACCCGTACTCGCCAATTTCAATTTCTCTAACTCCAAAGTTGCGAGTCTTTCATCAAGTTCCATCTTCTGTTTTCTTTCCTCATGTTCCATTTTTCTAATTTCAGCCTCAGCTTGAAGTTTTCTCTCCTCTGCAGCAGCTTGAGCTTGGATTTTTTTCTCCTCTGCAGCAGCTTGAAGTTTTCTCTCCTCTGCAGCAGCTTGAAGTTTTCTCTCCTCTGCAGCAGCTTGAAGTTTTTTGTCTTCCATTTCCATCTGGAATTTTCTTTCATCAGCCTGAGCTTTTCTCTCCTCAGCAGCAGCTTCTCTTTGATACCTTTTCTCTTCAAGTTCTAATCTTCTATTCTCAGCATCTAGCTTCTTTAGTTCAGCATCTGCTCTCCTTTGTTCAGCTTCTGCTTTCAATTTAATTTCCTCTTTTTGTTTCTTTTCTTCTGACTTTAATGCAGTGGCGAATAGAGCAGATGAATATTCTTCCAATTCTTTACCAGACTTACCAAGAGTCAACCCTTGCTGGATGAAGAAATCCAATGTAGACATTCTGTCTAATGAGATCAGTAACCTGAAAAATTCAACAATTACCTTATCCCACTTCAATGGGAGACAAGTCTGAAATGCTAGACTTGTATACTCACTTCACTTTATTTCACTCTCTTAGTCTTAGACAAAGACCTTGTATGGTCCTCTTGTTTATAATGTAACAAAAAATCACTTGAGTACCTGTGGAAAATAATTCCTTTATATCCCACTCACTATGGGGACAAGTCTTTTTTTTTAAAGAACTTGAATATGTATTTCACCTTGTCTCAATCTTTGAGGATAACAAGTCTTTTATCAAAGAACTTGTATAAATATCTTATATAATAATATTTTATTAACAATCTCTATATGAAGAGTGTACCTTATCAATAATAATAATACATGACCAAGTGTATGTATGTAGACTGTGTATGACAATAATGTAGCACAATCATAAATACAAAGACAAAAATACAGAACAAAGACCGAAAACGTTCGCGGAAGTCAAATAAACAATACAGCAAAAAGTAAAGAAAATGTTACACAAATGTGTAATGATGACCGCGAAAAATAAACAAGACAAATGGCAACACTGTTATAAACGAAAAGGTGTAAAGAAATAAACGGAAGGAATGAGAGAAGAACAGATACAAACAAAATTAGTCGAAAATCAAAGAACGGAAAAATAACGAAAACAACACTAACTGATGTCGTCACAGCTAAAAAAAAAATATAGCAACACAAGTCGCTAGCAAATTTCAATTAAGAAAATTGCAATCCCTACAGAACGCTTACAGTAACCCTCGATTAAGTGGCATATTTACTGTAAGACCCACCAACCGAAAACCCGCAAAAGAACACAAGAAAAATACACAACAATAGTACAATTAACATAAATAGCAATCAATTCAATGTGTTGCAAAATAAAGCTTAGTCACACATGATATTAAAGTAACTAACTTGCTCCTTGCGAACACATGAAAAAAAATGTCAAGCGCGCACTGAATGTCAAATCCACTGTAGCATAAAGTGGTATTCACGAACAAAAGTTACTATGACCTTCTCGACTTAGGACTTGCACATAGAATGTTTACAATTTCCACGTACTGTTTACAAACACTTGACCTCGAACAATATAGCTTGAATGCTCGGGCGTAGAAAAGTCTGTTGTTGACTGAAACGTGTAAACGACCAGCGGTACCGTTTACAAAAAAGGACTCGACTTGCAGTTGTGGTCCACGTAGCAAATGCCTAGATGTTTTCTTCAGTACTTGTCCTGTTGTGGTTTATGTAGCATTATAACATAAATGCTAGCACTGTTTATCTGGGTCAACAGTTGATGACCTATTTCTGTCCTGTTGTAGCCAAAACTTGCAAGTGTAGAATTAGCGATGTGTGTTACAGCTGTCCAGTGTGTAGCTTAGACCCACAGATCAGAAATGTAATGTGTACTTGTCCTTCTCACGCAAATAGCCCCATGAAATGTAAATTTCTGGACCACATTAATGTCATCAATAATGTTAATTGCTCGCTCTGTCCACAAGAAATGTATCAGAAGAGCCCACGTAAGTGGCCACCAAAAATGTAACTGTACTTTTCTCTGATTGAGGTGATCACTGGCCCAAGACAGTATACATGTTGTTAGGTGTGTAGTGCGAGCGGATGATGTTCTGAGTGTGGGTGCGAATGAAGGCGCGAATGTGTTTAGGCTCTTATGTATGTAGACCCTGCAACCCATACACTCACATGCAGTAGTCAAGGATGCTTGGACACTGCAGGCACGTTTCAAAACATTTATTGACGAGAACACACATGGTATCAACAGGAACAGTCAGTGTAAACAAGGTCATGCTGACCGGAAATCGATAGGTATACATTAGGCATTCATCAAGCTGGTAAACATTTGAATATTCGTGCATGGTCAATACAATGTTCTTCAATAAGGACAGTTCGTGGCGTCGCCCTGGGATTACTGACTAAACGCGTCAGATACCTTAATCACTTTGACACATAGGTGCAACTTGGCATTCCCCGCCAATTGCACATTATCAGGCTGTAGTATAATAGCCGAAAACACAGGCCTCGTTCTGACGTCGGCTGTATACTTCTGATAAGCAGGTTACCATCAACCCTGCAGTAATGCTTATTGTAGACATAAATATGCCGCCAATCTGCGGCTCCCACAATATATCTTCGTCACTGGATTTCTGGATGGTATGAAGACTAATAGTCTTGAATGGCTACCTTGAGCACAACATATAAGTTCTGAAATGGAGGACCGGTGAGCTGCAGTTCACAGACTAGGCAATCTTCTAACATGTTCTGCTACCGAAAGCATAGTAATGGAAAAAGTCGGTATTACCTGTAACCGAGTCCACAGAACAATATAAGAAACTCTGCTGTCATTCCAACGCACAGAGATTCACTGGGGAAAACTGCCAGTGCAGTCACTTCGAAGATTCTCCCCGAAAAACACAATGGACTCTCGTCCCTTCAGAAACCAGGACACTTCTCGGCTTGCCGGAAGTCTAACTCAACTCCCGCTTAAAAAAACCTGCCCATGGGCATACGCCCGAACTGTCTACCTTTGACCCTAAAGGTCAAACACAATGAATGAATAAACAAGGGAAGACAACCCCTAATCAACCTGACATCGCAGGTAAAGACACAATTATTCTTATGATAAAAACATAAGCAAATAACTTGACAGATGACTCCGTCAAAAATGACAGCAACACCAACCTTAGAGGATAAGCATGCCATTCTCTGAATTTTCTCTCTTTGTTGAACCTGGACCAGTAGGGCTTCGACCCTGACGACCGCAATCACTTAGATAGCTTTTGATTTCTACTATGTCGACTTGCTGAATACTCGGGCGTATCCCTTAGGTACTCAATTTTCAGGATCCCCTTTATTATTGTTGGACGATACCATCTTCTCTTCGACCGTTTGTCATACTCTGGACTAGAATTTTAATTTTCAGCTCTGTAGGTTAAATTCTTCCTTCTTCGTTGCATCTCGATGTTCTCTGTCTGTCTTGTGTCGTCATCGTTGTTCTCTGACGTTGTACTCTATGTTTTAGTTTTTTCCTCCGTAACCAGCTTTGAGAGTATTACTTTCCTTCTCATAGCCAACCCAATATTCTGTTTTACGTCATGCCGAACCGTATGTCACTGCTCATGTGACATCTATTCGTTCTATCAGTCCATTAACTAAGCGTGTTTTTGCACATTTTGCTACAGGTGTATATACTGAAGCGCATTAAAAACGCACAAATATCAACGTGGAATGATCTCGACCAGCTGGTAAAACAATTGTGTAAAAAAGTTACATATTTGAGATCCTTATTCGTTTTTCTATTCTCCCATGCTGGTCATTAATGTGCACATTTGATTTTGAATAAAGTATTTAATCACATCAGACAATGGATGAAAACGAAAAATGCAATCAAAAACAAAATCAACCTGTCCACGTTTTGAAGTCAAAATCCAAACGCAGCCGCAATATCTGGTATGGCCACCGTGAGCCTGTAGACAAGCTTGACAGCGGCTCTGCATAGAACGCTCAAGCCCCTTCATGAACTTATGGGGAATCAAGTCCCATACACGACATAGAGTAGCTTCCAGCTGTTACAGATTAGCTGGACTTGCCTGTAGACCCTGCGTTCAAGCTCGTCCCACAGATGTTCTAAAGGGGCCAGGTCTGGTGATAAGGCAGGCCAATTAATCGTCACAGTGTTATGCTGTTGTAGATATTGCTGAGTAATGCGAGCAGTGTGCGCACGTGCGTTGTCGTGTTGGAAGAGTTGCAAGTTTAGATGTGCTTTAAATGCAGGAACAACCATTGCATCCAGAACTTCATCCCGATATGTCACAATATTGACATTCCCACGGAAGAGGCAGGCGATGATGAAAACTGAATCCACCCCAAATGTGAACATTGCCACCCCCAAATCTGTTGTTCTGATATACACAGCAATCTGCATAGCGCTCTGTGCACCGTCGTTAAACTCGCTTACGCTCGTCAGCAAAGGATAAGTTGAATCAGCTCTCGTCTGTGAATAGTACACCAGTCCACTACTGTCTCGTCCATCTGACATGTTGCTCTGCCCATTGCTGACGCTGTTGACGATGTCTGTGTGTCAAGTTTGGGCCCACGCAAGGTCGTCTTGCTGTAAGGCCTGCCGCTCTTAGTTGTTGTGTGACGGTACTTGGAGAGACTTTCCCACGTCTTCCCATTAGTGCTCGCGCTGTTTGGCTTACTTGAAGTGAATGATTCCGTAGGTGACTCAGCAGATGATCTTGTGCAGGGGTGGTCACCCGTGGTTGCCCACTCCGAAGTCTATCCCGGGTACTGCCAGTTGTTCGGTAACGTTCTGTGATACGTACGATAGTGCTGTGATGGCAATGCATCCTTCTGGCAGTGTCCCGAAAGCACATTCCGGCCTCCGCCATTCCAATGTCTCGTTGGCGGTCGGCTTCAGTCCCCATTTCAATGTCTCGTTGGCGGTCGGCTTCAGTCAGTCGTGGCACTTCAAGCAGAAGTACTCGGTGTTCTGATTCAACGGCTTTTTTTATACTGGGTATACTGCCGCCACGCGTACACGTTGTCTGGGACATAATTGTTAACAAATGTACTGCGCGTGCCACTTCCATTGTTTTCACGTGGTCAGCACGATTTGCAGTTAGCTTCAGCATTCAGGTGCTTTGCTGGCAGAACTTCATTCTCTACCTCACGGGAAACACGAGGATATTCCATTCAAACATTGTTTTCCCGGCCGGTCGAGATCATACCACGTTTATATTGGTGCATTTTTAATGCTCTTCAGTATATATTTCAAGCCGGCCGCTATATTGCTTTGGGAGATTGTCTGATCGACAAAAATCATAAGAATAACAAACCAAAAAATGTGTGCTGCAGATAAAAAATAAGAAGAATAAACTGTACTAAACCAGATATCGGCATGTACTTTAGTTCGATGGCTGTGAGCACTAAAGAAAGTTAGAATGTGGAGATCTGGGCTAGATTACCCGTGACGCATATTAAGCAAGTGCTTATGGTACCGGGCGATACATATCTTTTAAATTAATTTTTGATGATAAAAGTGATATTCCTATAATGCTAGGAAGCACATTTAACGGCGACAAGTATTATTATGGAATCATATTCAAAGATTGTGGGTGTCTAAGTAGCATTTTTTAAATTTTATATTTTGTATGACAGGGAAGGGGGCACCATAATATGTTCAGTGCTTAGGGACATACGAGGACTTTAATCCGGCACTGATGGAGATAGGTTACAGCCAAAGCAAGTTGGGAATCCCCTTGAAGATAAATCAGCCTCGGGATTAGCTGGTGCTCAGGGTCTTTACAGTCTGGAAATGAATATGTTTTAAAGCACATGAAAGCCTTTTACTTTGACATGTAGTACTAACATGGTCACAACTTGAGAGCAGCAAAGATACAGGTAGGCCCATTGCAGGTTCGGTCATAGTTGAGTGAAGTGTTAGAGACTTCACTGTGCCGGTCTCAGTTTTAAAAGGTGGGACGACAAGTTCCCTTCCTCGTGGCTTTCGTCTTCTCTAACTCAAATGCGAGTTAGATACCCGTTTACAGCTTGGTAGTCTGGATCGTGACGCTACCTGGGTTCTATCCTATATCTGTGCCCTGAGAAGCAAGCGTCCATTCTATTCTGCCCTCTTTCCAGCTGTACTGCCTGTTTTTCGTTTTTAATGGGACAGAGAAATATCAGATGGGCTACAATTGCCACACCTCATCCTCCATCCCGGCAATGAGTCAACATAGTTCAGCCTAAGTGGTGGTTTATAATTAGATTATTTAATGTAGCTTTAATCTTAGTTGTGTACTTTGTTTATAGCTAATTGGCATCGATAATTATATAAAGTGTTTGTGTGATGTGAGCTGTTTACATCCGATGTGTCATTTTTTTTTATTATTTACTATTCTCAGAATTTTTTTTGTTATTTTATAATGTTTTCACGTTTTTAACTTTTTTTTTTTTTTGCCTTTTGCCTTCTATAATGTTATTACTCAATAATGCACATGGTTTTTCCAGTTCCTATATTGATGTTGATCTGGTTACGCCTACTACCACTCTAATGGCTTGATTTTTAAACATGATTAGTTTAATTTTTCTGGAAGATGAACATGAGTTGCAAACGGCGCAAATCTCTAATACAGATTTTAAGAAAAATGAGCATTATTTTGTTGTTGGCTCCCACGCATAACCCATTATTATCTTAGCAAATTAATGAGGCCCCTACAGCTTTCTGCTAAATGGTCAAACTTTTTGTTCCTGTCTAGATATTTCTCCTGTGTCACGTACAGGAAACTCGTCAGGAAATTACGTATTTTTTGTCTTTATTATCCGTATCAATTGTCGTGAAATGACGTCTGGTTCACATCACGAATTCTAATAACTCTGGTTCTAACGGAGCGCCATATTTAGTTAACAAGATATGATACCCGCCCAATGAAAACGCTTGGTTTGGTCCTGTGTTTACAACTGCAGGGAGCATCAAAATGGCCAGACCCTATTTGTGTAACATGTTTAACTTCTGAATTTGGCTACAGTAACATAAAAGAAGTATCACTTGGCAGAGGTTATCAAAACGATATTAGGGATGTTACTCTACCCGTAAATAGTAATACTTTTACTAATACTATTATAGGACGGGAGAAATATAGGTTAAATGCATTAGAAGCTTCAGGTTGGCCTAAAGTTAGCTGTTTAAACTATGCGTAACAGAAAATGCTAGTAGTAACCAAAGAGATTATTACCTCCTTATTTGTGTTCATCGCTTTCCATGAGATACGCCCCATTCTTCTATATATCCACATTTCAAGAGCCTCGATTCTTTCTTCCAAATGCTTATTCATCGTCCATGTTTCTGCACCATACAGAAATGCAGAATATATATAACACTTTATGATTCTCAGTTTTAATTTGTGAGATAACTTTTTGGATGTCAGTATATGTTTCATGTTGTTGAATGTAGCTTTGGCCATTCCTATTCTCTTCTTGATTTCTGTTTCATATCTGCCATCTTCTGTTATTATATGACCAAGATATACGTAGCTCTTGACTTGTTCCAGGATTTTCCCATTTACGCTTATCTTTAATGTGGGTTTATCGTCTGTTTTGCTAATTATCATAGTTTTTGTTTTCTCAGTATTAATGTCGAGTCCATATTCATGACTTATACTGTTCACTTGCTTCACTAGTTCTTGTAACTCCTGTTCGCTTTCAGCTAACAACACGGTATCATCTGCATATCTAAGGTTGTTTATTGACCTTCCACTGATGTTCAGTCCTGGTATTTCCTGTATCTGTTTGAAAATTTTTTCGGTGAATAAATTAAACAGGCAGGGGGACAGCACACAACCTTGTCTGACACCTCTTTTTATGTCAATGTATGGTGAATAATTCCTTCACAATCTTACTGTGGCAGTTTGCTCCCAATAAAGGTTACTGAGTATTCTTATATCTTTTCCATCAATACCTATGTCTTTGAGGCATTCAATTATTTTCTCATGATGGACTCTGTCAAAAGCCTTCTTATAGTCAATGAAGCACATATACATACATTTTTGGACCTCTGTATATTTTTCTGCTAATATTCTTAGGCAAAATATTGCCTCTCTTGTTCCACTGTTCCGTCTAAAACCAAACGCTTCTTCTTGGATTTCGCTGCAACTGTAGCAGACCTTTATTCAACCATTGAGGGCTAGTATGTGTGCGTGTGCCTGAGGGTAAGACCGAATTTATTCATATATATATATATATATACAGTACTTTGCAAAAAAAATGGCAGTCATATTTTCGCAACGCAGCACACTCATAGAAGCAAATAATAATAAAAACTGTATGTCCAGAGGAAGATTGGTATCTCCCCTATCTATTAACAGTGGTTTCAGTACAATATAATGTTGCCTTCTCCAGCAAGGCAAGCCTGGATGCGGCTAGGCATACTTCCCGCAAGTGTTTGTAGGTAATTGTGAGTCAGACCGTCCCAATATTTTTCAGCTACCTTCTTCAATTGTTCAACGTCTCTGAGTCCACTCTTTTTTAAATGATTCTTGAGTAGTGCCCAAACGTTTTCAATTGGGTTTAGGTCGGGACTATTGCTGGGCCACTTCAGCACTATCACATTCTTCTCTTGCAGCCATGCTTTGGTGGTATGAGCTGTATGCTTTTGGTCATTGTCATGTTGAAATGTGCACCCATCGGGGTACATGACCTGCATAAATGGCAGAAGGTGTCCCTCTAGTATGTCAATGTACCTTTCTTTCGTGAGAATTCCTGTGAAAAACACACAGTGGGGTGGCACCTCTTGCTGCCACCCCTCCCCAAAGATGGAATTTATGGGTATGTTTCGGTCGCTGGTACACAGGCGTTACAGAGTCTTTCATCCAAATATTTATTTGAGCAGGATAAGACCAAACAGAACATTCATCTGAAAAAATCCCATTGTCCCATGACAAATTTTTGGTGTTCGTGGCACCAGTTCAAGTGCATCTTTTTGTGAGTCTCTGTGAGAAATGGTGACGAAATTACCCGCTTTTTTGTGTAATTCATCCTGTGTAGCTCCCGGTTGACAGTAGCATTAGATACCTCTGGGTTTCCCAAATCGATCATGCGCTGCCGTATGTTTTCTACACTCTTCATTGGCCCAGCCCGAACGATTTGGGAGAGACGCCGATGGTCCTTTGTGTCCAAAATTCTTGACCCCCCACTAACTTCTTTTCGCTCGATTCCATTATCTGCTTTTAATTTACTCACAACTCTGTAGACAGTCCGCTCAGGAATGTTCAAGGTTTTAGAAATGTTGGAACATGTTTGATTTCCTTCATTCCAAAGTTGTGAAATTAACATACACTTTGACTTTGTGTCCATTTTCTGCCACTAGCATTAGAAATTGTCGTCTGCTCTATTATCGAGGGACTTTACTCTACGCTAATTTTTTTTTACTTTTGGTAGTGTTTGCTCACTTAAGTGGCGTGTAAATTTGGGGCAGAACATGCATATTTAATTAGATTTCAGCATATTTAGCTGAGCAATGGGACTGCCATTTTTTTTGCAAAGTGCTGTATAGATCTTTATATATATATATATGTATATATATATATATATATATATATATATATATTATATATATATATATATATATATATATATATATATATATATATAATTGCGTGTAATTATAATAATTAATCCACTGTGCGATAAGATGTTTATAAGATGTGTAGGAATGGACTGTGTGTTCTGATGAAACTTACAGGCTCATGTGTACTTCTAGAGGCAAAGCCCACCTTCGGAAATATTTAAATATATTGAAAGAGATGGCTAATTGTGTCTGTAAGTTGGGAAATGTATTTAAAGAAGTATTTCTTGAATGGAATGAAACACCTGACAGGAACATAAAGAAAGATGAACGGGATTGAGTCACAGTATCGTGTGACATATTGTTAAATAGTTTTACTTTACAACCAAAGTATTGTAGGGAGGCGAATCATGTGGAAGGTACTATAAATTAAAAGGTAGAATTAAATTGTGATCATTTTGTATTAAAATGATTGTTGTTGACTACATTATACCTTGTGCCTCTGCTGCACGCTTATCTGAAACTGTATATCGTTCCCATCTGTGTCATAAGAGGGGTATGGATAGAAAATACAGGGATTGCGTTTGAATTCATTGCAGGTTTCATCCTTTAAACACAAACTTCAAAAAGCAGAAGAGGCTACTCTTACTAAAGTTTCAACGTATGCAGTGCCAGTTGGTGATAACAGGCCCGTCATCACGTGAATACTTACTGGAACAAGTTCATCTGGAATTGTGTTTCCATCCTAGAAAGGAGCCAGCTGCCGTGATGCAGATAAGTTGCATACTGCAACTGTCAAGCTTATCCAGTTCAATTAAAGAAACCTATTTTCCAGTTCAGGATGACTAAAATAATATAGTGTTTTACAACTTTACATAATAATAATAAACACTTCTACCAGTGAATAATCAAGCCAGAGAAGTTGTCTACAAGATGATAGACATTGTGAACCAAGAAACAAGAACATTTATTTAACTATTATTATTTATTTCATACTGTAATATATTTGAGTTCAACATTTTCAAACAGAGAAAAATATCTGTTAATTAAATTGTAAATATTCACCAGAAGACTTTTCTTAAGTTCTTTAAGTTGAATTTTAGTTCTTGTTGGTGAATATAAATATAAAGATACTATATATATAAATTACCCCTAGCAGAGTCATAAACATATTAACTACCATAACCACAGAGGCGGATCAGGAGAGGTAGCAGTTAGGGACTCACAGTACTACATCAACATCTTCTCTGGGAACCTACGTAGCTTGACCTTACCTTTGTGTCTATACACCCTTACTCTCTTCAGAGAAAGGGGATTTACTGATACGACCAGACTCTTATCTGGCACTATCCTGGTATCATCTGATACACCTTTATGTCCAGGATATCTTATTCTTAATAACATCTCAAACCTCTCGCGACATCAATTATGTCATCCTCTCCAAGAATTCTTCTTTCTCTTGAAACGATTCCTACTAGTTTTTTAAAGTAATTCTGAATCCCCAACGTACCTTCCATTCTGTGGCTGTGTCCATTTGTTTAATGAGTAATTTATTTATAAGGGAAAGGTATTTTGTCCGGTCTACCTAATAGCACAATCATCAGCAAATTGTGATAAAGCATTTCCGATGTCTCTAAATACTTCTTCCCTGCAACTTACAAAGATCGTAAAAAAATTGTTGGTGATATAACAGATCCCTTAGGAATACCATTTTGTTCTTCTTATAGATCTGATGTATCGTTATTTACTGTAATTGTACATGAATGCTTTTATGTAGTCTTCTTGCAAGGTGAACAGCTACGGTTGTAGCCCCATGCACCGTAAGGATCGAAAGGTGAAAAGACGAAAAAAAAATGTCTATCCTGCTAAATGGTTTCCGGTGTAACTATACGTTTTACTCTGTATGCCTATTTTTCTGTTCTCATAAATAGCAACCTCTCTGAAGTATTGATAACATGCAGAAGCTACAGCTCAAAACACGATAACTGATTATCCCTCTTCAGTTCTGATCTAACATCGTTTTCTAAATTGGTAAGCTGATATATCGTCCTTTTTTCCTGCCGTACTTCCAAAGGACGTGGTGGTTTTCCTATTTTAATACGAAAGGAGTTTTCTGTCACTCTGAGTTTTGATACACTGTTAAAGTTGAAGTGTCGGGGTTTTTTTTTTTTAAAGTATGGTGATGCGTGTCGTATTATTTAAAGTTCCGGAGAAGGTCTCCGTGGCCAAAGTATACACTAGGGGATAGTCCAACAACACGAATCAGCATAACTGCAGTGAGCTGACAAACACCTCCTTCACAATTCACAAATAAGTAGTTTACTATACTTGACACAACGCTCCATGAAATCAGTTCTCGCCCAAAGGCAACTGCAGTAATAAGTAGTTGTCCAGTCAGTTAACTATCAAACGCATGCCATGGCAATCATACAAACTTTATTTTTCACAGTCCAATGGACATTTTCATGAATAGATATAATTTTCCTGAAAATAATAAACTAGGGACACCTCAACTAAGTATATTGATGTCCTGGTGATGGAATGATGCAGGAAAAACACAGTATACTGCAGGAGCTCAATACACATACATCCGCTCACATTCAAACACAAGCCGCATCTCTTTTGCAGACGATCACCTCACTTCTGCTTCAAAATTCGCTTCTGCCTCTCCACCATATCGGCATGACGTCACTTCCTTTATTAATAAGTAAGTCCGTATAAAATTATCAGAAAAGTAGCCCTGTAGAGCCAGCTATTATACCGACATAATCTTTATGAATTTTAATCATAACATATGGTAATGTTACAAATAGATGTAAATGAAATGTAATGAGGGTTAATAAAATTCAGGTTTGGGATAACATGAAACAAAAACTAAGTTCCAATATACAGGCCGTAAAAACTGGCCCGCGGTCAACTCCGCGTGGAAAATCAATCGGTCTCAAAAACTAGTCTCTCATTCTTCAAGAGTTAATGTCAACATTTGATCAGTTTTATGTTTGTCAGAAGTATTGACGATTAAGGTTGTAGTAATAGCATTGTACTTCGATTACGGAAACAACAGCAAATGGATTGATTTGCCGTTGCCCTAAAGACGCCAATAGGCGTGATGGGAAACAATGGCAAAGAAAGCGATAGTCACGGCTGCGAAAGTATCTGGAACTGAGATAGAACTGTCAGACCTTACTGTGCCAGCCCGCTGTGTGACTACTAGTGCTAACAATTCAACAAACTCAACTTCAACTTTAGTGAATCAGTAAAGCTGTTTAATACAGTTAATATATCCTCTTTATTTACTTCTATCTAAAATTGTGTAATGAATGGTGAGTGTTGGAAGATGGTGTAAATGGAGAAGTATATTATCAGCTGATGATTTACAATATATATATAACAAACATGGAAAACAAAGAGCCAGGGATCCAGACCCCTAGGACGACCCAGAGTTCGCTGGGAGGACAACATTAGACAATCTTTGAAGGACCGAGGACTAGAATGGAACCAAGCCAGGAGGAAGGCAGCCGATAGGATAGTCTGGCGCTCACTCTTCCAAACCTCTACACCTCACGGTAGAAGGGGAACGACTAAGTAAGTATATATATATATATATATATAACTTAATAAAACAATATTGGATTTTCCAATTGTGTCTTCCACATGTTTTCTCGCATTAGTCTTTAACTATCCTGGAAATTTACTGAACGTTATTCGTCATCCACAAAATGTTTCTTTTGACTGCTCACATAGATCACTGGAATGAGTCTTGTATTACTCATCTTTTCTTTCCTCGCGTGTTTAAAATTATTACTTTAAAATTTAAACTCATGTTCTATCTTGCAAATATGGCATGCTTACTTCCGATTGCACTTGTGCAAGCTTGCGAACCCATCTGTGAACTCATTCCTTACTGATTACTTCTGCCAATATTATCTCTCCAGACAGGTTATTTGTAGTAATTAGTACAAACACTCCTGAGCAGAAGCGATTAGCGATTATGCCTCGTTTCCCCCTGTTTCCAGGTTGGGTCATCTTAAACTTAACTCGTGTTTCAGACACACCCACTTCGGTTTCTTTTGTTTTCTCCGCCGGTGTGTCTGCGCATGTGTGCTATAAACATCACCTTCCTGATGGGCATACGTGTCTGACCGGATGAATTACGAAGACGGTCGACAAATCCTACCAAGTTTATCGTATCATTACCGATACGGGGCGATAAAATTATAATCCTCCTCTAATAGCCGTGAAGTGACAGAGAAAATGTATACACATCGATGAAAAGGAAGAGGAAAATGTAGGCGCATAAAATATGCCAAATATAGGACGATAAGTGTGAGAAAAACTGGTCGGAAAAATACACGCATAAACGTATCGTCACACTGCATTGAAGAAGAAGAAAACTTCCATTTGCACGGCCTACTTAATCGAACTCACCAGCTGTAATTTTCATAATTGTTATCAGCCGCTTCAATGCAACGTTCATTCATGTATAGACTACGCTAAGGTTTTGCTCACACTGACATTTCAGGTGACCTCTTATTGTCACACAGGTAGAAGAAATGTCAAGATTAAATACAATGACGGCCAGTAAGCAACATTATGTATACATACAACAATTTAGAAAAAACTATGCTAAATTAAACAAGAAACAAATGAGAAACCAGCATTAAAGAAAGGAATCAATTGAAAGATTCTGGGGCATGCGAAACGTTTCACATATCTTGGACAAATATTGACAGAGCTCAGCTGACGTGATACAGAAGTCAAGATAAGAGTTGGAATAGGCTAAATTGCACCATTAACAAAAGATACATACAACTTATGAAGACAATCATCTTTTGCTTTATATAAGTTTAATTACTTTATGGTGGAGATTCATGCACGATGAATGTGGTGGGTTTTGATGTTATTAAGTGTGGTTGCTAGGTTACTTAGTGTACTGAATGAGGTCAGCTGTGAAGGTCCCTGAGGATAACAGTTTATGTGAGTTTACAGAGTACCTTACTACTACCACCTATGACCTCAAGCAGACTTATTTGTGATTTATATGACTGATAGCTACGTTTAATGTCTAGGGTAATGAAATGTGGTGTGCTGGTAATTAAGTACACAAACACACACACACACAAACACTAATATTAAGCTCTATGATCAATTCAATTAACACTGTGTTTTAAAATTTAGAAATTAAAATTTTTTTTTTCAAATTTTATTTTTGTCCTGAACCAAGTTTTTTTTTTTTCTTCTGGTCAGGACTTTTAAATCAATATGAAATTTAATGTCAATAGAAGTACATATAATTGAATAATCACATGAAAAAGGCTTGTATATAATATATATAATATATATATATATAATATATATATATATTAATATTATATATATATATATATATATATATATATATATATATATATATATATATATATATATATATATATATATATATATATATATATATATATATATATTAATATATATATATATATATATATATATATATATATATATATATATATATATATATATATATATATATATATATATATATATATATATATATATATATACAGTATAAGTTAAAAATTTTGCTAATATTGGTACTAACTAAAAGTCTTTAGGAAAAAACTAATGCTGGATGTCGGGTCGGGGTATTTGCATCATACCCAGTCTTTGGTTAACAATGTCATTTTGCTCCTTTATACAGGATTAATGGTGGACAAAAAAAGTTTTCTTATTTTTTCACAATGTAGTTTAAATTATAATTTTGTAGTTGATGAATCTCAGCAGGCCAGGTCTTTAATACTTAACTGGGCCTGTGACGATGAAAGAAAGTTGTTTCCTTAGGGGCCCACTCCTCACATGCTCTGAGGTAGTATGGTAGGCATCTCATTTCATACAAAGTTGGACTTCTCCAGAACATCTGGCACTAGCACAGTGCCAGACAAAGAACAAAAAACTCTGAAAACCACAAAAATTAGGCTATGTCTTAACATACTACCTAATCCACCATGTTTACAAGCAATAATACATGTAATTAAAAGACAGGGTCAGATCTCTCTGACCGACCCAGCACATCTACATCAAGGCTGTTATCAAGTAGCACTAGTTTCCCATTCCTCTCCTCTAGAGACTGCACTGCATCTGAAATATTTTCATTAATCTCTTTTTTTTCCATATAATAAGGTGGGTGATATGTTTCCACCTGAAAATAAACATATGTATTCTACATTTCTGATAGTGTATCATATTATATTTCAACCTCTAGGCCCTGGACAGTCGGCTGGGGACCTAGAATAAGTACTCACTTGTCGTGATCATTTTTCATTATATGGCAGTATCAATCACTCAGAATTTTTAAATAAAAGGTTAATAATTTCGACCTTACCACAATTCAGAATAAAACATACAGATACGCTGAAATAGCACAAACTCAGCTGAGCTGCTGGCTAGACTAGGGCGTCCCACTATTATTAATATATATATTCAATGGACGACAACTTCTTAGCCTCAACGATCTGCTCGCATGGACAGTCTTTAAAAAAAAATCGCAACTTGCCGGCAAATTTTTTCAATAATCTTAACTATTTCGTCCAATGAGAGTACTGCCCCTTCTAGAATTTAAAATTTCAAACTAACTGTCCAATTTTTGGTCAAATGTGTAGTGTATTTCTGTCGGTCGGTCTGTCCGAACTTGGGTTTTCCCAAAATTACACTTGGTTTTGGACCAACTACAAAAAAAACTATTCAAATTTTTCCCTCACCCCCTGCTTAGATTTCTACTGCGAAGATATTTTTAGATTCTCTCCTCCTTGTCTCCCCCTTGTTTACATGTACTTGTTTTTCTGCCTTCGTCTCAAGGACGCGTCAAATGTAACTTTAGTGAATGCAAAACTAACATGTGTTTGCGAGTCTGCATCGAACAAGAAATTCCATATTTTTGTTCCATGTTAGTCTTGAAATCTTTACTAACCCCGCGTTCACTTCTTTTCCATGTGCTGTCTAGCTATTTTCGAGAGTTTTACGTCATTCTAAATAAGAGCTAAGTCTGTTTTCGTGACCAATTGACTACATGTTCTTACTTTTTTTACATCGTATTTCAAACCACTAGCTACAAGTTCGCGCGTATGTTAGGCTTAGATTCAAACGCTTGCAGACAGCATCATTTTTTTCTTTTCTCCTTTCCTATCCCGTCTGAACGAATAGGCCTTTTGCGTCCCATGTTATAATTAGTTTTTTTCTTTTTCCAATGACACTAGAAACGATGGTATGATCTACCAAATCAACGCGCTTGTGGCGTAGGCGATAAAGCCGCAGCTTAACTTAACTATATTTTATCCCTACAATTTATTTTAACCTTTATCTTTCTAAATGGAGGAATTTAGCGCTGTATCAATGTATTCCATCACATAAAAGTGCAGTTTGACGAAACAGTTGAAGCTCTTAAAATGGGGATACACAGAAAGATTGGGCTCTAGAACGGGGAAAGGAAGAAAACAAATAAATATCTAAGCGCGACAAAGAATTAATCAAAATGACCAAAGTTAGTTAAACAAAATATTTTTGACATGCGAGGAGAAGTGAAATTTTTATTGAAAACTACAATAGAAGAATCTTCTTCTTTGATCCTTAGCCGCCAACTGTCAGAGTAGTCAGTGGTCATCACGCCTGGTGGCATCTTGTAGGGCAGCAAGAAACTGCTTCGACTTTTCTCGGTCGGCGGCAATCCTTCGTACAGTACCCCAGTTCTGGTTCATTCTTTTCACCTCGGCCTCCAAAGTTCTCCGCCAAGTTGTTTTTGGTCACCTCTCTTTCGCTTTCCTTCAGGGGTCTATAGCATAGCTGTTCTTGTGATGGCAAATAGAAGAACAGCTTAAAGCAAAGGGGCAAGGCAACATCAAGAGATAAACAAGAAATAGTGAACCGTCAAAGCAAGAGAGGTAAACCTTGTAGATCCATTTCAACCAACCGTCAATGCGGAAATGGTTTCTTATCAAATCAGAATTAATAACCTGAATCAAGACCATTGGTTCAGACATAAATATGCCACGAAGGTATTAAAAACACTCTCACATAATAATATAATAATGTTTTAACAGAGAAATCCTTACCACAAGGATTGATTATCTTATACAACTGTTTTTCATCTGGCATTAATGGCCCGGTCTGAGTTATGTTGACACTCACGTTGTTCTCTATGTTTCATATCATAAGCAAGTTGCGCACGTTAAAAATCCCACGTCATTTGGAAATCGTAATAGGACTGTAAGGTCGCTGCCCTGGTAAAATTTAAAAATTAGAAACCTACCCATTACAAAACTATTTATAGAATATGTGATTCCTATATATATGTAGCAAAGTTGATTTTGCTGGGGAGGTTATGATGGTATCCTAAAAGAATGAAAAGGTGTCTGCTTTAACCGTGTGAGGTCAAGCACATGTAGGCCTCTGACTCTATAAATGATGATGATGAATTATGTGCAGAGAACCTACCGCTACCTCCCTAGGTCTCACACGGTCACTATTCTGGTTCTAGTTTATGGTGTATGGTGTACCTAGTGTCTAGGGGAGAAGTGAAATGATGGTACACAACAGTCAAATACTTTAAGTTTCTATAAAGAAGATAATAAAACTAGCAGTTAAGTTTTTCTTTGAACAAATCTTTACAATTTATTTTGCCTGTCCATTCATAGCTTGTGGACAGGTCTTTGAAAATAAGGACAAGATAGTTTACAGAAAAGAACAATTAAAATTTTGGGACAATTTGTCCAATAACTAAAAAGTTATTATGTATTTATATATGTCTTTCCTGTAGGAAATATTAAAAGAATTCACTTTATTCATCTAAAGGGAGAGTCACTGTATATGAGGGCTGTAGTTCATCCTACCCCCAAAAAAGTCCTGTGTATTGTTTTGAAACACAAGAAACTGTCAGAGATGCCCCAGATGTCTAACGCATCACCTGGGAGTCCTTGTTGTAAGATATTTCAATGTGTAGTTGCAGAAAGTTTCAATTTCACCACTCGCCAAAGCTCCTACTGTTATCTTCGACAGCATATAAGACTGGTTGGAGACTGTTTGGCGTTTATTAGTACTCAGCAGGTTTCCTGTCACCAGCCGGCAACAGGAATATAGACCCTCTGCAACAAAAGGACACCCTGGCCTTTTATCTCTGATCACTTATTCTAACACTTAATTTCCTACGTGGGTATGGGGTCAGCCTCGCGTGCCTTACAAGTGCACTCGCCCCGAATTATACAGGACTCCGACCTTGCTGTGACCACACCTCAGGTCCTTATAGTAGATACGCCACTGTACGTTTACATACTTTTCATCAATACAATAATGTGGAGTAACCACATTTCCTTTGATATGATATTCTCTTCTTTTCTTTTTAAATATATTTGCTTCAGGCATGTTAAACAGTGTTCATCGAACACAGAGGCTTACTAATCTACTTTAATACAATAATATGACAACATAATCATAACAACATACATCAGTTAGATACCGTTTAATGTGAGGACTCAACAATGTCTGCTTCCGACATGTCTTTCACTTTTTTCCCAATAGCAGTATCTAACTTTGTAGTTGGACCAAACATATTAAATTTCATAAAATATCCTTACCACAATCAAGAAATATATAAACAAATGACGCTGACTTTGAGAAGAAATGGCCTCAGCTTCCTCCGAACTGCACAGACTGTGAATTTATTCTTTATTTACGTTTAGAATTAACACAGCTGTTTTTCATCGTATCTGAATACAATTTTTAGTTCAACTGGCAATGAATAGTCAAAGCCTTTTGCTAATATTTACTAGCACTGGCCAATCGAAAACGTTCGACTACTTGAATTCAAATGCAGTTTGAATGAAAACCCAAAATAAGTTCGAACCATTTCTGCGTCTGGTGGTCGATTGGCCAGTCTGCTTTTGTCATGCCCAATACAAAAAGATGTTTCGTTTAGGATTACATTTTTCCTACCGCTCCCCTTTCCCATTCATCATAACTCATTTTTTTTACCCAAAGCGAATTTGAATGTACCTCCCTGCCTCTTTTTCCAAGCTCGCGTCCCCCTAACGTTACCCGGGTTTTTTAAAAAAAAACATGAAGCATTGGAAACGCCAGTCTGTCTGGTCGAGTGTCCTTAAATATTAGTATTTCTTCAATAACTTCTCTAATACTGGGACTATCATATTATTTAAAGTACATTCTTGCTCAGCTAACTCTACGTCATACTACCATATAATTTTCATGGGGAACTTCATAATGGTTTAAAATTTCCAATTTATGTCATCGTCAATCGTCAAATAAAATTTTGCACAAGTCCGCCATCTTTCCTCTCCTTCATCTTGCTAGCATGTATTTTTGCAAATAATTAACTTGTTTTAGTTACGTCAGAAATGCTACCACTAGGAGGGAAATAAAATTGTCTGCGTGGTTTTGCTTTGGCTGGCTTTTTCGCAGTGTGTGTATATGCGTTGCAGACTGTGTCAGCGAAGCGGGGTGTAGACAGGGCGGGTAAAGAATTTGCGTTACTAATTAGTATTGTATCGTGTAATACTACCAAACAATGTAAGGATTACTACTAAATTTTTGCGTTACAGTTGACAGAAAGCGTTACTTCAGATCGTTATTTTGCGGCACGCTTCCGCCAATAGTAATAATTAGATTATAAAGGGCTATGACTACAAAGTATATGCAGTAGATTGGGCAAAAGTTAAATATTAGTAGTGTTTCTCGAAAACGAAACTAAAAGCGTGTCAGACTATTACCGTGAAATCGGTCTATAGGCTTAGCACTGTGCAAAAAGCAGCGCTGCTGGCGTCGAAGATGCCAACCGTCAGACACATGCGGGCTAATGTATTTATTATCGTTTTATGCCTAAATCTTACTGAATTGAGCGTTTATTCTCGCAGATTTTGCTACAATATACACACTGTAATTCTCGCCGGTGCTACGGAGTTCGTGCACTGTGCTGAGATCTTCCTTATTTGATATAAGTGACGTGATCGGAGCACGGATGGAGTTGTCCGTGTGCAATGAAGATAGTGCTTAAAGCCAAACCAAACCAAATAACAGGACTGTTCTATATTTAGGATTACCTCGTGTAGTCCCGGGGGGGAGGGTGGTCTCTGAAGAGACAAAGAAAGAACAGGACTATTGCTCCCTCATGTGGTGCAGGCGACTAATATGAATTTGTACATGGAGCTGGCAACAGCATCATGTAAAACAAATAGCCATATACGCATGTCAATGCTTGATGTAAGCTTCATGCAAGGTGACTAGCCACAATGGTGGCTTCATCTCCATAAGGAGCGCAATAGATACTCATGATAATGATGATTTTAGGGTTGGAAACGCTTACTTCTGTGCTGGACTTGATTTATTTCGATGTTCATATATTTACCATTGCAACTAAAGCTTGTGCTGCCTTCTGTACCCTTTGTTTTTTTCATCACTTTACATTCATTCAAATTTGACTGTGTTCCTGCCATGATATATGCATTGATATGTGTCTCTACATGGTGCAGAATACTGGAGAGCTACATAAAAAGAAATGGTTGAAATTGCCCTCTTTCCACACAACCTACGCAAAGAAAATTCTCCGAATCTTTTGACCGAATACCATCACCAACCAAGAATTGCTTACTCGGAGCATCAAAAAAGACACGAGCACCATTATAGCTGGCCGACGCTGGAGTTGGGTTGGCCACGTCCTCAGAAGAGACCTCAATGCCATCAGAAGAACTGCTATGCTATACGGTGGGGGTTTTAGCGTTAGTATTTGGGATTAGGGTTAGACAGAAACATGGTCACTTACGCAAACCTTAACCCTACCCCTGTTGGCGACAAGATAGCTGACTGCACAGTAAACTGTGATTCAACCCCTGAAAGTAATGAGCAGACCAAAAGATGGCCAAGTATGACAACTTTCATGTGTATTCTATGTAGAGTATATCAATTTTTGATGGTTTTACAAAATAAGATATTGCATTTTATTAATCTTCAGCAGTGGTTCCTAAACGCTTTTGCTGGCAACCCTATGTTTATACGTAATCATTTTTATTTACACTTCTCGCCACTTTTAGAGAATATACTTTCTTAATGTTCTCATCGTTTCCGAGGCCTCCTCGCTACTATATTGTTGCCATGAAGCATAATGGGTAGCTCAAGTTTGCGATCTTTGTGCCAAGTGTGTCGCGTTGGATGCCGAGAGCCCGTGTTACTGAAGTATTTCTGTAATGTTGTGTATCTATCTGCCTCTTCGTTTTTCCGCGCTCTGAAACCAGATCTTCTATTGTTGGAGGCGCGTAGTGGTAGTTTATCGGACTCCATTCTTATGAGATGGCCGAACCAAGTAATTATGTGACACTATATATCAGCGTTTCTCAACCTTTTTACCCTGGTGGAACCTTTAAAATAATTTTTCAGGTGTCACGGAACCCCTACATAAAAATGTGTATATCTTATGCTCACGGTAATTTTAATTAATGTTATTTACAACATGAAATTTATTGACAATGTAGCATAGTAAAGCTACTGAAAGCTATCATCATCTCATCTCAGCCCGTAACCCGTCATGGGTCGTAGGGGTGCCATGGTGGAAGCATCAGCAGACAGGGTCCTCCACTGCTCTCTATCCTCAGCAATGCGTACAAGTGTGGAAAAACCGTGTCCTGCCCATTCTTTGATGTTATCAGCCCAGGATTTTCTCTGCCTTCCTCTTCTCCGTTTACCTTCGACTGTTCCCTGAAGGATCGTTTTCGAAAGGGAGTCATGACGAGTTACATGCCCAAACCAGGCAAGCTTTCGACGTTTCACTGTTGACAAAAGTGGTTCTTGGTGGCCTGCATAGGTGTTTATCTTCTCTCTAACATAGACATTTGTTTTGTGCTCTTTATAGCAAATGCGCAAAATTCTTCTATAACATTTATGCTCGAAAGCCTGAATCCTTCGCTCCGTATCTGCAGTGAGTGTCCAGCTCTCACACCCATACAAGAGAATAGATAATACAAGTGATTTGAATAATTTGATCTTCACAGGAAAACTGATGTTACTTTTCCAGATCACATTCAACCTTGTCATGGCAGCTGAGGCCATCTCAAGTCTTGTCTTGATTTCTTTAATTGATCTTCCATCACTGCATGTAGTGGACCCGAGATATTTAAAGGTGTTAACTTCTTCTAACGTTTGCCCATTTAACGTAATGTTGGTCGCAACATGTTTCTTATGGCTATTCACCAATATCTTGCTTTTTTCTATATTAATTTCCATCCCATACGTTCTTGTTACTTTCTCCAGTCTAGAGGTAAGGTCTTGAAGTTCTGATTCTGATCCAGCTATCAGATCAATATCATCAGCAAAACGTAGGTTGCACAGAGGTCGGCCTCCAATCGATATGGTTGATTTATAATCGTAGAGAGCCTCTTGCATAATATGTTCTAGATAAATATTAAAGAGCACTGGGGACAGGATACATCCCTGCCGAACTGAAAGCTATAAGCACAAGCAATATGAATAAAAATATAGCCTAAGACACAGTTTTATTAAAGACTTTGAAAAAAAAAACAGTTTTTTGTCCATCACGGTCGCGGAACCCCTAGCGACCACTCGCGAGACCCTGTTGAGAAATGCTGCTCTACATACTTGGTGCAAAATGTAGTTCCTACAATTTGTATAATGTCATTATTTGTCACTCGGTCTCTCCTGGCTACATTAATGGCTATAGGTTGTAAATTTATAATATTATTAAAACTACCTCCAAATTATCTTCGCACCAGATGCTTATGCTGCTAAGACTCAATTCTCAAACGGGGTACGGGATTATTGTAAGTTTGGGAAACACTGAATTAAACAGTAAAACTTTCAGCAAATCTAAGGTAGAATAATAAGACAACTCGTCATAATAACTGTATATCTTACTTTGTTAATTAGGAAGAAATCTGGCGTACCGGCATGTTTACTTGTCGAGATGTCAAATTTGAACAACGATCTGCCTTGCCCATTCGAGCACAATTGTGTTTAGACATCTGGGGAACTGTTCGTGTACAAGTCTTGAATAAGCATCAAGTGGGTGTACATTTAGCGATTGAAATGAAGAAACAGTGGCACGTATTCTTCGATGCCATCCAGACAAGTCCCCCACGTCGTTAGGGTTAGAATTAAGATTAAGGCTTTAGGGCAGTGGTAGGCAACCCAGGAGCTTTCGGGATCTACAGTGATCTCTCTTAAGATTAACCTTGATAAAATCATGTCTGCTTTCAATTTTTCAATTTTTAGATTAACTGGAACTTGGAATAATACCAGCCGATATGTAACAATGATCTCTGCCGCACGATCGGCTTCCTGCAATCTCATCAGCAGAGCTGTGGAAAAGTAAATATTCTACCGAATATTAATGTTAAAGAAGAAATAGCTTTGTGTCTTATACAGTTCATTATTAAAGTGAATATTAGTAAGCTCACTTGCGGGCGTATACTGGAAATGCGGTGAGGGTATCTTGTAACCTGACGAACGCCGCTCTTGTAAGTGCTGGGGGATATAACTAGTTTGAAATTTACCTAGGTTAAAACTGTTTTCCCCTCTGTCACCTAGAGATCTACCAAATTATGTATTGGGATCTACCGGTAGATTAAGGTTGACCACTTGCCGGCTGCTGGTTTAGTAAACCTAACGCTAATACTAATCCTTAAGCCTTATTACTGCGTCTCTGACTTTTATTTTTTAACGTCGGATCGAACACGTCCCACTATTTTTCATGTCAGTCCGCGTTTAGTTTGCAGGTGTGCGCAGCTAGAGCATCCATTAGATATGATCTCAGGGACATCTGCACATACCTGTAAGGGTAGTTCTAGAACATCCATTAGATATGATCTCAGGGACATCTGCACATACCTGTAAGGGTAGGTCGAGAACATCCATTAGATATGATCTCAGGGAGATCTGCACATACCTGTAAGGGTAGTTCTAGAGCATCCATTAAATATGATCTCAAGGAGATCTGCACATACCTGTAAGGGTAGTTCTAGAGCATCCATTAGATATGATCTCAGGGAGATCTGCACATACCTGTAAGGGTAGTTCTAGAGCTTCTATTACATATGATCTCAAGGAGATCTGCACATACCTGTAAGGGTAGTTTTAGAGCATCCATTAGATATGATCTCAGGGACATCTGCACATACCTGTAAGGGTAGTTCTAGAGCATCCATTAGATATGATCTCAGGGACATCTGCACATACCTGTAAGGGTAGTTCTAGAGCATCCATTAGATATGATCTCAGGGAGATCTGCACATACCTGTAAGGGTAGTTCTAGAGCATCCATTAGATATGATTTCAGGGAGATCTGCACATACCTGTAAGGGTAGTTCTAGAGCATCCATTAGATATGATCTCAGGGACATCTGCACATACCTGTAAGGGTAGTTCTAAAGCATCCATTAAATATGATCTCAATGAGATCTGCACATACCTGTAAGGGTAGTTCTAGAGCATCCATTTTATATGATCTCAGGGAGATCTGCACATACCTGTAAGGGTAGTTCTAGAGCATCCATTAGGTATGATCTCAGGGAGATCTGCACATACCTGTAAGGGTAGTTCGAGAGCATCCATTAGATATGATCTCAGGGACATCTGCACATACCTGTAAGGGTAGTTCTAGAGCATCCATTAGATATGATCTCAAGGAGATCTGCACATACCTGTAAGGGTAGTTCTAGAGCATCCATTAAATATGATCTCAAGGAGATCTGCACATACCTGTAAGGGTAGTTCTAGAGCATCCATTAGATATGATCTCATGGACATCTGCACATACCTGTAAGGGTAGTTCTAGAGCATCCATTAGATATGATCTCAGGGAGATCTGCACATACCTGTAAGGGTAGTTCTAGAGTATCTATTTGATATGATATCTGGGAGATCTGCACATACCTGTAAGGGTAGTTCTAGAGTATCTATTTGATATGATCCCAGGGAGATCTGCACATACCTGTAAGGGTCGTTCTAGAGTATCTATTTGATATGATCTCAGGGAGATCTGCACATACCTGTAAGGGTAGTTCTAGAGTATCTATTTGATATGATCTCAGGGAGATCTGCACATACCTGTAAGGGTAGTTCTAGAGTATCTATTTGATATGATCTCAGGGAGATCTGCACATACCTGTAAGGGTAGTTCTAGAGTATCTATTTGATATGATCTCAGGGAGATCTGCACATACCTGTAAGGGTAGTTCTAGAGTATCTATTTGATATGATCTCAGGGAGATCTGCACATACCTGTAAGGGTAGTTCTAGAGTATCTATTTCATATGATCTCAGGGAGATCTGCACATACCTCTAAGGGTAGTTCCAGAGAAGATACTGCCATAGGGGAGTGAAATGTTAAAGACATCGCTTTTCTCAGGCTCAGCGTTATGAGTTGACGCGGCCAGTTTCCTTCAACACCCTGCTTGTGTCTTCTCTTAACTCAAGAGCAAAGTCAGGTACCCATTTACAGCTGGGTAGACTGGAGCACTGGACATAAATCCAGCAACGAGGGAGGATGAAGCTGCCGATCGCACCAAGTGGCGATGCTATATACGGCCCCACCTCAGATTGGGCGAAAAGAGGCTCACATAAGAAGCAGAAGAGAGGAGAATACGTCGAAAGGAGCACCAGGAAGATAAACAGCTGAGGGCTGTCACCTCAGGGGCGCATTCCCATAGTCAGTTATGACTGAAGGGGCTACTATTATATAAATTATTATAGACTGGAGCTTGCAATTCAGACAATCACATAAGCACGCGTGCTTATCTACTCCCCTAGTTTATTTATATATGTACGGCTGTAGAATCAGACATATCAAAGGATAACATATTGGAACTAAGCATATCTTGTAATATCACCATCATCATTTTCATCTTTGCTCATTATGGAGTATGGAACCACTGCTGCAGCTGGTCTCATTGCAGGGCGCCAGTCCCATGTATTCTTATGCTCTTACAGCTGTGGTTTCTGTAGCTGTTTGTTTTACATGATGAGGTTGCCAACCCCATGCACAAGCTCATAATAGTCGCTTTGTACATGCGTGTGGGAGTTGTAGTCCTATTATGTTTCTCTCTTCAGAGACCCCCGGGATCTAAACGGGACATAAGGGAATTTACTGAGAGATAATGAATTAAATTATTTTGGCACTTGTGAATATTAAAATTGATCACACACATATCATCCTAATGCCGAACGTTTTAGGTTATTAGGGGAGGTCAAGAGAATGATCGATCGCAGGATTACATGAAACTTTCGGAAGGAGATGATGCACTGTCATACAAGGCACGTGAAAAGCATGTTGAATTTTTCACGATGATTTATTCGTAAGAGTGAAAAGATAAATTACAACAAAGACATGTTCCTGAAAAGTGTACATAGAGAAATGTCTTATGTCGCAGTGAGATGGAAAGTATTGTGCACATAAGCAAGGAATTTCTGATATCCGCAATGACTCGTCACTGAAATGACGGCAGAGCGGGAACTTTTGATAATCACATGATGTAACATTTAAATGTGTTGGGAGCGAGAAATTATGTTAATTGCAAGGACGTAATCACTTAAGTGTTTGCATAAAGCGGGAACTTCTGATGCTGGCAATGATGAAACTATAAGATGTGCACGAAGCAGGAACATCTGATGAGCGCAATGATGAAACTATAAGGTGTGCACGGAGCGGGAATATCTGATGATCGCAATGATGTAAAAAATTTGAAATAACATTTTAAAGTAGTAGAACTCCTAAAACCAGTTTCGCGTTAAAGTACATCCATTTTTACATAATATAGGAAAATTTCAGTTGCTTCTGATCACAAATAAAGATTTATCACAATTGGAAATTTGTTCGCACATTTAGGAAAAGCACACAAGAAATGAAAATAAACTATATACATTGTCAATTTTCCCATCATTGTTAAAATGAAACTATTTTGCCTGGTGGTATTTCGCAAAGCAGTCATTTGTGTGCAGGTGTGGATGATTTGTTATTTTGTATTACTGCATGAATGAATGAATAGTTTAAAATGTAGGATACGAAAGCCACGTATTCATTTATTCACGCATATACCATTGTAGCGTAGTCCTGAACCAATATCTAAGGGCAATTAACGAGAGCCTACCGTGCCTACCTATATCGAAATATGTCAACAAATGTTTTCGACCAATCGCTGCACGAGCTGAAAACCGGTCTCAGGAACCGTAGGCTGCAGGATAGCTGGATGAAATCTGTGCAAACATGAATGTGCATTTGTGACTTCAGATCATAGGAAAGGGTATGTCCCTCGGAACAGTGAGCACAGTAAAATCACAGAAATCTTAAACTTTCATTAGATACATGGATTTAAGTTGTAGAAGCATGGACACAGGAGTTATGAGTGATTACATGCAGTAATAACTTGGAGCGAAGGCTGGTTTCCCCGGGTTCAACTAAGAGTGCAAATGCTACAAGGGAGGCAGAAAAAGGTTAGTGTGTTTAAATGGTAGGGCCCAAATGGCCGGGTTAAACTCAGAGGACAGAATCAGATTCTACCCCAGCTCCTTCGCCATTTGCCAGTGAAGCAGACTGCATGGGTTTATTAAAAGCCTGTTGAATCTGAGATTGTGGGTCAGAGGTATCCTGTCACTCATCTTGTTAGCAGAGAAGAACATTGGTGTTGTACCTAGCGGTGTAAGATTTGAACAAGCACCCTGTACCTACATCAGTTGGAAGAGTGGGGACCCTCAGTGTTGGGCTTCTCCATCTTATATTCTGGCTTCAAGGAAAAGGCGGAAGCGAAGAAGTTAAGTCCTATTAGACAAGACTGACTCGCAGAGCATTGGCGTACCACACCCGGTTATAGTAGTAGTGATGAAAACAGTGATGATTAAATTAGTCTGGAAGCAACATAGACTTTAGTCAGTGTGACATTCTCAAAAGCTACATAACATAGAAATGCTTTGAAAATAAATTCAAGTGATCTCAGTAACATTGTAGTCAGTGTGACATTTTCAAAAGCTACATAACAAAGAAATATTTGAAGATAAATTCAAGTGATATCAGTAACAGTGAAGTCATTATGACAGTTGTCAATATCTACTCCCCTAATACTGAAGATAAACTCAAGTACCATCATTAACATTGGTTCTAGAGGATTAGTTGCACTAAGACTTTTCATAACAAGGGAGCCTTAACAACTAGGAAAAGACTTTATTTTTAGTGATTGACTTTTATTTGGTGTAGATACATGCAACATCATCAGTGTGTTTTTATTTTTAGGGTTTGTGTTTACACAAACAAAACTAAACAGATGACTGTACATAAATAAAATTAAGAAATTGTAGTGCACTGTTTTTATTACTTTATGTCAGCTTTGAATTACTTTGAATTTAATTAAATCCCCTAGATACTATAACAGCCCATAGGTATAATTCTGAGAGGGGCACCATAGAATTCTGGTACTGAATATTACTATCTCGGCCAGAAATTCTTTACAGCCTGACTTTATACCTATGAACTCTATACACCATTGCTCTTTTCTGAGAATGGGGTATTTCTTTTAAGACCAGACTCTTCTCTGGCAACTATCCTAGTATCACCTGATACACCTGGTTGTCTTATTCTTCATAAATTAAGAAACCTCTCGCGACACTGGGACGCTCGTCTGGGATTGTTCCTGTATATTCTGAGCCTGCTGTTACCTTTTAGTGCTGTCAAGTGGGAAATTTTTGATAGTAAATTTTTGGTAGGGCATGTTAAGAAATAGTTTTTTGAGTACCATTGAGTACAAATTAAGGTGTGGTACATGTGACGCGAAATCAGTCATTAATTAATTAATTAAGAAATTAATTTGATTAAGTGACTAATTATATTGGCAAAAAAATTTTTTTTTTACTTTGTATTGGTTGCAACTAAATTACAACATTGCCATGGCAGATTTAGTAAAGTTCAGGTCAGCAACACTGCAAGTGGGGAAAGAGCTTGGGATGACTGGTGATCTTCTGATCCAGTATGTTACGACTGAATGCGATAAATTCACAGAAAGGGAAGATAAGCAGTTAGCATGGCAAGCGGAAGCTGAGAAAGAGAATAATAAAGCAAAGAGGCAGAGGAAAGAAGGAAAAGGGTTCAGTTGAGAGAGGCTGAGGAAAAAAGGATTCAAGCAGAGAGAGACCATGAGCTAAGATTAAAAGAGCTTGAACTTCAGGCAGCTGCCAACCACAATGGTAGTAGTTCACCTCATTTGGACAACAGCTCCAGCCAGAGCACCTCAAATGGAGCCATGAGTTTTCACATGGATCCATTTGTGGACAAGGTTGACGCAATCGAGGCTTATCTAGACAGATATGAAAGATTAGCAACTACTTATGGTCTAGAAAAGGAAAAGTGGAGTCTGAAGTTTTCGCAAGGTTTGCGGGGAATTGCGTACGATGTCTTTTTGAAATTGCCAAAAAAGGATCAGGAAGATTATGAAGCCCTGAAGCAGGCATTGCTTGTTCGATATGAACAAAATGCTGAAACATATAGACGGCGCTTCAGAATGGCAAAGCTTCAACCAGGAGAGACGTATCAGCAGTTCTCAGAAAGATTAGAAACTTACCTACTGAGGTGGTATAAGTTAGGAAACTTCACCCTAGATTTCGAGGGGCTAAAGGAAATGATGTTGATTGAACAACTATTGGATTCCATAACCCCGGAAACTAAGAAGTTCCTAATTGAGAACAAAAGAGACAGGTTGGCTGACATAATCACATATGCAGAAAGCCACCACCTGGCTCAATCCCTGATGCAAGGGAGTAAAAAGAAACAGGAGAAAGTTAAGCAACCCCAAACTCAAAATAAGTTTGATCAAAAGGACCATGCAACAAAATACAGGCCAAGATATGATAATAAGGATAGGAACCCACAATTTCAGGATAGGAAACCTTACAAAAAGGAAGAAAAGTGGTATAAAATATGTAAAATGAACAACCACCATACAACGGAATGTGGTAGGAAAGTCCCTCCATATCACGCTGCATGCATGATAACAGTGGGAAAGGGAAGGAAGGAACCGACACTGAGTCTGGTAGATCTCCATCATCCCTCCATCTGTAAAGAAGTAATATGTAACGGCACTAAGGTAAAGTGTCTGTATGATTCCGGATTGGAATATGACTCAGTTGTGAGTGCGTCTCTAGTGCACCCTGAGCAGTATACCACAAACAAAGTGGAGATACAAGGGGCATTAAAGGATACAGCCACCATAACACTTCCCATAGCCAGAATCAATGTGAAAACTCGCTATATGGAAGGAGTGATCAGTGCAGCAGTGTGTGATAATCCTAATTACCCGCTGGTGTTAGGAGGGAGATATGTTTTCCTAGGGAAACCAATAAAACCTGTGATAATGGCAACACTCCAGGTCAGGTCAACCCCTGGAAAGGAGGAGGGAACACCACTCAATATTCATCCGAGAGAGATGAGAAAGGCCCAAGCTAAAGATAGCACATTAAAACCTTGCTTTGGCAAGTTGCCAAAAAGCCATCATCATCATCAGTTGTTATCTCCACAACGAAGGTTGGCTGTAATGGATCTCCAACGTCTTCTGTCTCTTGTCTTGATGGTGCACTCTGGTAGACTCTTTCCTGTCCATCTCTTGATGTTGTCTTCCCACTTATAGCGCTGTCTTCCCCTTGCACGTTTGCCTTCAACTCTCCCTTCTGTTATGGTCTTCTGCAAGGTGTTATGCCTTTTTTATGTGGCCAAAGTATTTTAGCTGTCGAACTTTGACCTCCCTCATTAGTTCTCTTTTCATACCTAGATTTTCTAGGACCTCCTTATTTGTTTTCATCTCTTTCCATGAGATACGCCCCATTCTTCTATATATCCACATTTTAAGAGCCTCAATTCTTTCTTCCAACTGCTTATTCATCGTCCATGTTTCTGCACCATACAGAAATGCAGAATATATATAACACTTTGTGATTCTCAGTTTTAATTTGTGAGATAACTGTTTGGATGTCAGTATATGTTTCATGTTGTTGAATGTAGCTTTGGCCATTCCTATTCTCTTCTTGATTTCTGTTTCACATCTGCCATCTTCTGTTATTATATGACCGAGATATACGTAGCTCTTGACTTGTTCCAGGATTTCCCCATTTACGCTTATCTTTAATGTGGTTTTATCGTCTGTTTTGCTAATTATCATAGTTTTTGTTTTCTCAATATTAATGTCGAGTCCATATTCATGACTTATACTGTTCACTTGCTTCACTAGTTCCTGTAACTCCTGTTCGCTTTCAGCTAACAACACGGTATCATCTGCATATCTAAGGTTGTTTATTGACCTTCCACTGATGTTCAGTCCTGGTATTTCCTGTATCTGTTTGAAAATTTTTTCGGTGTATAAATTAAATAGGCAGGGGGACAGCACACAACCTTGTCTGACACCTCTTTTTATGTCTATGTATGGTGAATAATTCCTTCCAGTTCTTACTGTGGCAGTTTGCTCCCAATAAAGGTTACTGAGTATTCTTATATCTTTTCAATCAATACCTATGTCTTCGAGGCATTCAATTATTTTCTCATGATGGACTCTGTCAAAAGCCTTCTTATAGTCAATGAAGCACATATACATACTTTTTTGGACCTCTGTATATTTTTCTGCTAATATTCTTAGGCAAAATATTGCCTCTCTTGTTCCACTGTTCCGTCTAAAACCAAACTGTTCTTCCTGGATTTCGCTGTATACTTTACTTTTTATTCTTTCCTGTATGATTTTGAGCAGTATCTTAATTGCATGACTCATCAGGCTGATTGTTCTGAAGTCTGAACATTCTGTTGCATTTGGTTTTTTGGGCAATGTTATAAAAACTGATGTCTTCATGTCGTGTGGTATATATCCTGTATTGTATACATCGTTGCATATTTCTGTGATTAAATCTATACCAAAGCTCTCCAGAGCTTCTATCATTTCAATTTTTATGTTATCCATGCCATAACCCCCCAAAGAAAGGACAATTTTATTTGAATGATGGATTGCTTTACAGGAAAGCTGGGACAGGACCCAATAGGCATAGATAGTTAGTACTGCCATCTATTTACAGGGACAAGGCTATGGAATTAGCACATGTTGATTCAGACGGTGGACATAAGAAGATTGGTACCACATGTCAACGGACCTCAGTGCAACATTATTGGCCAGGTGTTGCTGAAGACATATTTCAGTATGTGATTGCCTGTGCACAATGTAGCAAGGTGACATCCCCAAGTTGGGAACATCATCAGGACCTAGGAAAGCATTGGGGTGGACGTAGGCCTGAAAATAAAAAGGTAGACAAAGTGGATAGGATGGCACCATCTCACAAAGGGTCTACCAGACAACCAGTTACCATGGCAACTCTCCGTATTGTACAGGGAGGGGATACAACACGTCCCATACCGACAAGATTTACTAAATCATTTAGTTCGGACCACCAGGTACTGGATCAAAATAGGAGTGTGGTTAGTCGACCACCCTTGATAAAGGACCTGCGGGGAAACCCCAGGAAAATAGGTAGTGGGAGAGTGTGCAGTGCGAACCATGATGCACAGCCAACTTCACTATACGGCTATTAACAGTAGCATTTTGAGGGCACGGCAACATTGGTAGTTGGCCAGCCCATCACAGTCCATTGGAAGTATTGATACGGACATGGATTGAATAATATATGGCATTTTTACAGGGATAATTGATTTCTTGGTGCAGGAAAATTTCATTTCCCCATATGAATCATATTATATGCTCCGAGTGTTTTCTCCAGGGTAATGAGGAGATTATTGGATCCCTTACAAAACCCATCTGATCAGAACCAGGATAGAAAGAGGGAAGAATAGATTCCTGCTGGATGATTGCCTCGTTATTGGTCTCAGATTGAAGCTCGACAGATATCTCTCGCTTAAAAATTTGGGGGGCTTTCTGTAGCGTAGTCCTGAACCAATATCTAAGGGCAATTAACGAGAGCCTACCTTGCCTACCTATATCGAAATATGTCAACAAATGTTTTCGAACAATCGCTGCACGAGCTGAAAACCGGTCTCAGGATTCGTAGGCTGCAGGATAGCTGGATAAAATCTGTGCAAACATGAATGTGCATTTGTGACTTCAGATCATAGGAAAGGGTATGTCCCTCGGAACAGTGAGCACAGTAAAATCACAGAAATCTTAAACTTTCATTAGATACATGGATTTAAGTTGTAGAAGCATGGACACAGGAGTTATGAGTGATTACATGCAGTAATAACTTGGAGCGAAGGCTGGTTTCCCCGGGTTCAACTGTGAGTGCAAATGCTACAAGGGAGGCAGAAAAAGGTTAGTGTGTTTAAATGGTAGCGCCCAATTGGCCGGTTTAAACAAGACCTGGATGGAAGGAATCGGTTGGGAAACACCGGAGGAATAAATTATCGACGTTTTGTATGATCGATAGATCGGGCAGAAAGTGGTGGTTTTACAGAAATTTTGGTAAACATAAACTGACCCAGCCAGCCAATGGAATCGCTTGTCTTCCGTTTGTCCGCTACCTGTAATAAAAAGGGAAACAAATCTGGAATATTTCTCTTGAACCGCCAGAACCAAATTCGTCAGAGGACAGAATCAGATTCTACCCCAGCTCCTTCGCCATTTGCCAGTGAAGCAGACTGCATGGGTTTATTAAAAGCCTGTTGAATCTGAGATTGTGGGTCAGATGTATCCTGTCACTCATCTTGTTAGCAGAGAAGAACATTGGTGTTGTACCTAGCAGTGTAAGATTTGAACAAGCACCCTGTACCTACATCAGTTGGAAGAGTGGGGACCCTCAGTGTTGGGCTTCTCCATCTTATATTCTGGCTTCAAGGAAAAGGCGGAAGCGAAGAAGTTAAGTCAAATTAGACAAGACTGACTCGCAGAGCATTGGCGTACCACACCCGGTTATAGTAGTAGTGATGAAAACAGTGATGATTAAATTAGTCTGGAAGCAACATAGACTTTAGTCAGTGTGACATTCTCAAAAGCTACATAACATAGAAATACTTTGAAGATAAATTCAAGTGATCTCAGTAACATTGTAGTCAGTGTGACATTTTCAAAAGCTACATAACAAAGAAATACTTTGAAGATAAATTCAAGTGATCTCAGTAACATTGTAGTCAGTGTGACATTTTCAAAAGCTACATAACAAAGAAATACTTTGAAGATAAATTCAAGTGATATCAGTAACAGTGAAGTCATTCTGAACGTTGTCAATATCTACTCCCCTAATACTGAAGATAAACTCAAGTACCATCATTAACATTGGTTCTAGAGGATTAGTTGCACTAAGACTTTTCATAACAAGGGAGCCTTAACAACTAGGAAAAGACTTTATTTTTAGTGATTGACTTTTATTTGGTGTAGATACATGCAACATCATCAGTGTGTTTTTATTTTTAGGGTTTGTGTTTACTCAAACAAAACAAAACAGATGACTGTACATAAATAAAATTAAGAAATTGTAGTGCACTGTTTTTATTACTTTATGTCAGCTTTGAATTACTTTGAATTTAATTAAATCCCCTAGATACTATAACAGCCCATAGGTATAATTCTGAGAGTGGCACCATAGAATTCTGGTACTGAATATTACTATCTCGGCCAGAAATTCTTTACAGCCTGACTTTATACCTATGAACTCTATACACCATTGCTCTTTTCTGAGAATGGGGTATTTCTTTTAAGACCAGACTCTTCTCTGGCAACTATCCTAGTATCACCTGATACACCTGGTTGTCTTATTCTTCATAAATTAAGAAACCTCTCGCGACACTGGGATGCTCGTCTGGGATTGTTCCTGTATATTCTGAGCCTGCTGTTACCTTTTAGTGCTGTCAAGTGGGAAATTTTTGATAGTAAATTTTTGGTAGGGCAGGTTAAGAAATAGTTTTTTGAGTACCATTGAGTACAAATTAAGGTGTGGTACATGTGACGCGAAATCAGTCATAAATTAATTAGTTAAGAAATTAATTTGATTAAGTGACTAATTATAGTGGTAAAAAATTTTTTTTTACTTTGTATTGGTTGCAACTAAATTACAACATTGCCATGGCAGATTTAGTAAAGTTCAGGTCAGCAACACTGCAAATGGGGAAAGAGCTTGGGATGACTGGTGATCTTCTGATCCAGTATGTTACGACTGAATGCGATAAATTCACAGAAAGGGAAGATAAGCAGTTAGCACGGCAAGCGGAAGCTGAGAAAGAGAATAAGAAACTTCAGTTGGAAGCTGAGGAAAGAAGGGTTCAAGCAGAGAGAGACCATGAGCTAAGATTAAAAGAGCTTGAACTTCAGGCAGCTGCCAACCACAATGGTAGTAGTTCACCTCATTTGGACAACAGCTCCAGCTAGAGCACCTCAAATGGAGCCATGAATTTTCATCTGGATCCATTTGTGGACAAGGTTGACGCAATCGAGGCTTATCTAGACAGATATGAAAGATTAGCAACTACTTATGGTCTAGAAAAGGAAAAGTGGAAACTGAAGTTTTCGCAAGGTTTGCGGGGAATTGCGTACGATGTCTTTTTGAAATTGCCAAAAAAGGATCAGGAAGATTTTGAAGCCCTGAAGCAGGCATTGCTTGTTCGATATGAACAAAATGCTGAAGCATATAGACGGCGCTTCAGAATGGCAAAGCTTCAACCAGGAGAGACGTATCAGCAGTTCTCAGAAAGATTAGAAACTTACCTACTGAGGTGGTGTAAGTTAGGAAACTTCACCCTAGATTTCGAGGGGCTAAATGAAATGATGTTGATTGAACAACTATTGGATTCCATAACCACGGAAACTAAGAAGTTCCTAATTGAGAACAAAAGAGACAGGTTGGCTGACATAATCACATATGCAGAAAGCCACCACCTGGCTCAATCCCTGATGCAAGGGAGTAAAAAGAAACAGGAGAAAGTTAAGCAACCCCAAACTCAAAATAAGTTTGATCAAAAGGACCATGCAACAAAATACAGGCCAAGATATGATAATAAGGATAGGAACCCACAATTTCAGGATAGGAAACCTTACAAAAAGGAAGAAAAGTGGTATAAAATATGTAAAATGAACAACCACCATACAACGGAATGTGGTAGGAAAGTCCCTCCATATCACGCTGCATGCATGATAACAGTGGGAAAGGAAAGGAAGGAACCGACATTGAGTATGGTAGATCTCCATCATCCCTCCATCTGTGAAGAAGTAATATGTAACGGCACTAAGGTAAAGTGTCTGTATGATTCCGGATTGGAATATGACTCAGTTGTGAGTGCGTCTCTAGTGCACCCTGAGCAGTATACCACAGACAAAGTGGAGATACAAGGGGCATTAAAGGATACAGCCACCATAACACTTCCCATAGCCAGAATCAATGTGAAAACTCGCTATGTGGAAGGAGTGATCAGTGCAGCAGTGTGTGATAATCCTAATTACCCGCTGGTGTTAGGATGGAGATATGTTTTCCTAGGGAAACCAATAAAACCTGTGATAATGGCAACACTCCAGGTCAGGTCAACCCCTGGAAAGGAGGAGGGAACACCACTCAATATTCATCCGAGAGAGATGAGAAAGGCCCAAGCTAAAGATAGCACATTAAAACCTTGCTTTGGCAAGTTGCCAAAAAGCCATAACCCCCCAAAGAAAGGACAATTTTATTTGAATGATGGATTGCTTTACAGGAAAGCTGGGACAGGACCCAATAGGCATAGCCAGTTAGTACTGCCATCTATTTACAGGGACAAGGCTATGGAATTAGCACATGTTGATTCAGACGGTGGACATAAGGAGATTGGTACCACATGTCAACGGACCTCAGTGCAACATTATTGGCCAGGTGTTGCTGAAGACATATTTCAGTATGTGATTGCCTGTGCACAATGTAGCAAGGTGACATCCCCAAGTTGGGAACATCATCAGGACCTAGGAAAGCATTGGGGCGGACGTAGGCCTGAAAATAAAAAGGTAGACATAGTGGATAGGATGGCACCATCTCACAAAGAGTCTACCAGACAACCAGTTACCATGGCAACTCTCCGTATTGTACAGGGAGGGGATACAACACGTCCCATACCGACAAGATTTACTAAATCATTTAGTTCGGAACACCAGGTACTGGATCAAAATAGGAGTGTGGTTAGTCGACCACCCTTGATAAAGGACCTGCGGGGAAACCCCAGGAAAATAGGTAGTGGGAGAGTGTGCAGTGCGAAGCATGATGCACAGCCAACTTCACTATACGGCTATTAACAGTAGCATTTTGAGGGCACGGCAACATTGGTAGTTGGCCAGCCCATCACAGTCCATTGGAAGTATTGATACGGACATGGATTGAATAATATATGGCATTTTTACAGGGATAATTGATTTCTTGGTGCAGGAAAATTTCATTTCCCCATATGAATCATATTATATGCTCCGAGTGTTTTCTCCAGGGTAATGAGGAGATTATTGGATCCCTTACAAAACCCATCTGATCAGAACCAGGATGGAAAGAGGGAAGAATAGATTCCTGCTGGATGATTGCCTCGTTAATATTCTCAGATTAAAGCTCGACAGATATCTCTCGCTTAAAAATTGGGTGGCTATCTGTAGCGTAGTCCTGAACCAATATCTAAGGGCAATTAACGAGAGCCTACCTTACCTACCTATATCGAAATATGTCAACAAATGTTTTCGAACAATCGCTGCACGAGCTGAAAACCGGTCTCAGAAACCGTAGGCTGCAGGATAGCTGGATGAAATCTGTGCAAACATGAATATGCATTTGTGACTTCAGATCATAGGAAAGGGTATGTCCCTTGGAACAGTGAGCACAGTAAAATCACAGGAATCTTAAACTTTCATTAGATACATGGATTTAAGTTGTAGAAGCATGGACACAGGAGTTATGAGTGATTACATGCAGTAATAACTTGGAGCGAAGGCTGGTTTCCCCGGGTTCAACTGTGAGTGCAAATGCTACAAGGGAGGCAGAAAAAGGTTAGTGTGTTTAAATGGTAGCGCCCAATTGGCCGGTTTAAACAAGACCTGGATGGAAGGAATCGGTTGGGAAACACCGGAGGAATAAATTATCGAAGTTTTGTATGATCGATAGATCGGGCAGAAAGTGGTGGTTTTACAGAAATTTTGGTAAACATAAACTGACCCAGCCAGCCAATGGAATCGCTTGTCTTCCGTTTGTCCGCTACCTGTAATAAAAAGGGAAACAAATCTGGAATATTTCTCTTGAACCGCCAGAACCAAATTCGTCAGAGGACAGAATCAGATTCTACCCCAGCTCCTTCGCCATTTGCCAGTGAAGCAGACTGCATGGGTTTATTAAAAGCCTGTTGAATCTGAGATTGTGGGTCAGAGGTATCCTGTCACTCATCTTGTTAGCAGAGAAGAACATTGGTGTTGTACCTAGCGGTGTAAGATTTGAACAAGCACCCTGTACCTACATCAGTTGGAAGAGTGGGGACCCTCAGTGTTGGGCTTCTCCATCTTATATTCTGGCTTCAAGGAAAAGGCGGAAGCGAAGAAGTTAAGTCAAATTAGACAAGACTGACTCGCAGAGCATTGGCGCACCACACCCGGTTATAGTAGTAGTGATGAAAACAGTGATGATTAAATTAGTCTGGAAGCAACATAGACTTTAGTCAGTGTGACATTCTCAAAAGCTACATAACATAGAAATACTTTGAAGATAAATTCAAGTGATCTCAGTAACATTGTAGTCAGTGTGACATTTTCAAAAGCTACATAACAAAGAAATACTTTGAAGATAAATTCAAGTGATCTCAGTAACATTGTAGTCAGTGTGACATTTTCAAAAGCTACATAACAAAGAAATACTTTGAAGATAAATTCAAGTGATATCAGTAACAGTGAAGTCATTATGACAGTTGTCAATATCTACTCCCCTAATACTGAAGATAAACTCAAGTACCATCATTAACATTGGTTCTAGAGGATTAGTTGCACTAAGACTTTTCATAACAAGGGAGCCTTAACAACTAGGAAAAGACTTTATTTTTAGTGATTGACTTTTATTTGGTGTAGATACATGCAACATCATCAGTGTGTTTTTATTTTTAGGGTTTGTGTTTACACAAACAAAACTAAACAGATGACTGTACATAAATAAAATTAAGAAATTGTAGTGCACTGTTTTTTATTACTTTATGTCAGCTTTGAATTACTTTGAATTTAATTAAATCCCCTAGATACTATAACAGCCCATAGGTATAATTCTGAGAGTGGCACCATAGAATTCTGGTACTGAATATTACTATCTCGGACATAAATTCTTTACAGCCTGACTTTATAACTATGAACTCTATACACCATTGCTTTTTTCTGAGAATGGGGTATTTCTTTTAAGACCAGACTCTTCTCTGGCAACTATCCTAGTATCACCTGATACACCTGGTTGTCTTATTCTTCATAAATTAAGAACCCTCTCGCGACAACCATCATCATCATCATCATCAGTTGCCATCTCCACAACGAAGGTTGGCTGTAATGGATCTCCAACGTCTTCTGTCTCTTGTCTTGGTGGTGCACTCTGATAGACTCTTTCCTGTCCATCTCTTGATGTTATCTTCCTACTTATAGCGCTGTCTTCCCCTTGCACGTTTGCCTTCAACTCTCCCTTCTGTTATGGTCTTCTGCAAGGTGTTATGCCTTTTTATGTGGCCAAAGTATTTTAGCTGCCGAACTTTGACCTCCCTCATTAGTTCTCTTTTCATACCTAGATTTTCTAGGACCTCCTTATTTGTTTTCATCTCTTTCCATGAGATACGCCCCGTTCTTCTATATATCCACATTTCAAGACCCTCAATTCTTTCTTCCACATGTTTATTCATCGTCCATGTTTCTGCACCATACAGAAATGCAGAATATATATAACACTTTATGATTCTCAGTTTTAATTTGTGAGATAACTGTTTGGATGTCAGTATATGTTTCATGTTGTTGAATGTACGAGGTGTGTTCAAATGAAACCCGTCCCAGTGGCTTTATAGCAAATATATGTAAGGTACATCAGCAGGAGTAGTAGAATTAAATACAGCAATTGTTATGATGCAAGTACTCACTGGGGTCCTTTAGAAATAGTCACCATAGGCATTCAGACACGCATCCCACTGCTTGGGTAGACGGCGGATGCCGTCCGAGAAAAATGACTTTGGTTGCTTATTGAACCATTTGGTCACCGAGGCCCTGACGTCTGCATCGGAGTCAAATCGTTGTCCCTTTAGAGAATTTTTTAAGGGTCCGAACAAATGAAAGTCCCATGGTGACAGATCGGGGCTGTAGGCTAGGTGTGGCAGAACTTCCCACCTTTTCCTTGCTAACGCTTCCTGCACAATGTTCGCAACATGTGGACGAGCATTGTCGTGCAACAGAATCACACCACGCGAAAGCATGCCGGGTCATTTATTCTTGATGGCTGTATGCAGGTTGTCTAGTGTGTCTTTGTACCGGATGGCATTGATGTTCTCGCCAGGCTCTTTTAAGTCTACCAATAGAAGGCCTTCATGGTCAAAAAATGCTGTCAGCATAACCTTACCGGCGGAAATCTGTGACTTGAATTTTTTGGACGGATTCCTTTTCACACCGGCCATTATTTTAACGGTCTGCAGCACAACAAATGAATACTAGGAGAATGAACACTTACACACTTGTACATTCGTATGTGCTTATTACGTCAGATGTGACGTCATCGTGCTCCTCCTACGAATGTCCACTTGGCGCAGCACGGTCGGGTTTCATTTGAACACGCCTCGTAGCTTTGGCTATTCCTATTCTCTTCTTGATTTCTGTTTCACATCTGCCATCTTCTGTTATTATATGACCAAGATATACGTAGCTCTTATATAAAAACTCCATATAAGTGTATAACCTTATGCCATATCACTAGTTTAAAAAACTGTAGTCGGAGTCGGACTTCTATAGTTTCCGGAGTCGGAAAATGTTTTGGCCGACCCCACAACCCTGGTAAGAATTACCAGATTGGCCGTGGAAAAAGAAATTCGGATTGGATAGAGAAAATAATTTTTAGTCGGTTGGCATGAAAAATAATCATGATGCTCGAGGAGTCTCAAGTGCTCTGAGAATAAAAGGTTCAAGTGTTGCAAGAAGTACTAGAATTGTCTAGTGCTCTGTGAACAAAAATGTTAACGTGCTATAAGAAGTACCATATTGGTTTAGTGCTCTGAGAAAAAAAAGTGTTAAAGTGCTGCATGAAGAGCCAGATTTGTCAAATGCTCCAAGAGGAAGTTTTAAAGGCTATGAGAATACAGCTTGTCCTTGTTCATAGTATGACTCCAAGGAAATCCATTGAGTAGTTTCTTAGGGTCCCTGTGGCGATGAAGACAGAATAGAACCACTGTTTACACAGGTATATCAGAAGGGCGATTAATTTGAGGTTGTTGATTGGTTTGACAAATAAATCGTGTCAGAATCTACCCCTATAGTAGTCCCTTGCTTCATTAGGAGTGTAAAATGTATTTAATGTTTGAAGGTCGAGTTTTCAGCAAAAACCAAATGTCTAGTGCTCCAAGTATGATGGACTACTTGCAGTGGAGGGCTGCACTCATTCTGTCAAGAAGTCAAGAAGTTCGGAAATGCGTTCAGTAGGGCATAAGCAGACTGAAACAACTTGCCAATTAGGATTACCAATTTATTGTATGCACCTTATGAAGCGCATAGAAAGAGGGTTTCCCAAGTTTACTGTAAAAAAATGTCGAGAGACAGAAAAAAGTGCCAGTGGGAGGTGAGTACTACTTTGAGAAAGTGGGTAGTGTTGGTGACAATAAGACTGATGCAAAGGGTAGCATCACCAGAGCATGGGGAGAAGAAGTTGGGGTTACCAAACTGTATTTGTCCTTCTTGAAAATATGCCATTGCACCAAACTATCGTACCACTGCATCATCATTTGTTGCAGTTTAATGATAATATCGTCCAGTTTCTTTAGCAATGCTGTCGTGCGCTGTTCACATGTGAGGTCAGAACTGAGGAGACGGGTCAGAGAAAGTTTATGAGTCTTGGAAAGCGTAGGCAATTTCCAACTCCACACCACTCTGGATTTGGCGAAATGACAAAATATACCAACATCAGTGATTGAAACTCTGTTAGAACCAACGCCCTCGCGGTATTGAAACTTCAGTTGCATACTGCGATGGAAGTTGCTGATATCCTGAAGCTGAGAAAATGTATCAAAGGTAGAACGAAGAGGAACAAACTTCAGACCTTTACTCGTGACCGATAACACTGACTAACAAAAAAAAACTTTTTTTTTCTTTCTCTAACATTTCTATGTTTTTCTGGTCAATTTTAATGCGCTGTTTTTAAATCTGCAAACCGTTTTTCTCTATCAGGTCGGGATCTCTAGAAATACGCAATTGAAGTTTTTTAACAACGCATACAGTATTACAACATCATTCGTACAAGAAGCATAACAGTTATGTAGGCTTGAATTTCTTTGCAGTCGACTTTCGTCGGTGAATGGCATGTGGTACATCGCGATGAAGCATCCAACAATAATCTGCAAGCATGGTCACACTCCACCGTCCTTGATAACGTGACTCCATTACGGCGATATCTTGATGGAATCATTCTCCATGTTCATTGCTGACTTCGCCAAGGTTGTCAGGGAAAAAGTTAAGATGCGAATCGAGCAAATGGATTTTGAGGGACATGTTACAGCCCATAATTATGTATGCATCTATGCACTGCTTAACAATATGCAACATAGTCGACAGATTTGTGATTTTCCAGAAAGTTATCGACGATCGATTTGAATGCCATCCATGCGCGAAGTTCACTACCATGTAACAAGTTCTCGAATTGTTTGTCTGCAATAACTTTCCTAATCTGAGGTCCTACAAAGATACCTTCCTTTATCTTTGCATCGCTAACTTGCGGAAACTTTTCTCGAAGATAAGTGAAAGCTTTGCTCGTTTTATCTAACGCTTTTACAAAATTCTTCATGAGCCCCAACTTTATATGTAACAGTGGTAAAATGAAGGTGTCTTTGTTAACTAATGGCTCGCGTATTACATTTTTATGCCCGAGCTGCATACGATCCCGGATAGGCCACACCTTTCTTGCATAATGTTCCTGTCTGTTGCGGCTGTCCCATTCACATCGGAAGCAACAAAATTTAGTATATACCCAGTCTGCATGCCCGTGAGAATTGCAATGACCTTTAGGTCTCCACAAATCCGCCATTGGTAGTCATTGTACTTTATTTTTTCCAAACGTATAGCCATATTGTCATAAGTTTCTTTCATATGAACAGAGTAAGCGACTGGAATTGATGAAAAAAAATTTCTGTTATGCAATAACACGGCTTTTAGACTAGTCTTGGAAGAATCGATGAAAAATCGCCATTCGTTGACTATGTGCTCATGACCGTTTACATCTTTGCAATAGCAAATGTCATCATCCATCTCAAAGTATTGAACAAGTTCTCTGTGTCTATGACGAAATTTAGATATCGGAGTATTGGGCGCTAAAAGATTCCATTCTTTGAGTCGCGAACCGAGTAATTCCGCTTGTCCTTTGGTAAGAGCGAGATCACGTATTAGATCTGAAAGTTCTGAATGGTTAATTAAGTAAACACCATCATTCACCGGTATGTAATCTGAGTCAGAATTAGTTTCTAAAGCAGGTAAACTATCACTTTCTGATGGTTCATTTACGTCCAACGGATATTGTTCTGGTGGTACTTGGATCGGACACGTGATTGGATCATGAGGCACTGGTTTCGAAACCGATTCAATATTTGGATAAACCACAGACTTTCTAGTTTTAAAAGTGAAACCATGGATATTTGTCAAGCAGAAGTAACAATCAGTAGTGTGATTTGTATGTTCACGCCATATTACTGGCACGCCAAAAGGCATCGACTTATGCTTCGGCGATTTTAGTAACCAACCTGCCAATGTATCGAACAAACCGCATTTGGCTTCCAAGATTTATTTGCATCATCAACTTTCGAATCGAAATAAAGTTCATATGCTATCTTTAGTAATGGTGTAAAGTTTTTCTGGTCAACACGATCGGTAAAATATCCGCACACGTAACAGAACAGATCAGCCGAATTTCTACAACTTCTAGAAGCCATATTTTGCTCAGAATTATTTCAAAATACAGTAACTATTTGAAAAATCGCGTAACATATGTCATGCATCTTTTAGCAGTATAAAAAGTAGAATTATGTTGCTTTTTATTAATTTTTAATAAGTTATATAGTAAAAATGAAACGGAGCAAATAACGGTTTCCCAAAAATATATTTATTCACAAATATCTTAAGAACCCGACGTGATAGAGATAAACGGATTTCAGATTTGAAATCAGCGCAAGAAATTGACCTAAGAACACTTATTCTTATATAAGAAAGAAAAATGTTGTTTGTCAGTGTAATTGTTCTAAAAATTGTGAAGACCGGAAAGAAGGCCAAAACACCATTACGGTGTTAAAGTAACAAATCCATGGTTAATGTGACGAATAAGTTGTGCACTTTTATAACTTTAATCCCCTCCGGCAGTATCACTTCTTTTCTTCATGTTCCTCACCGATCGTCCTAATATTTGGCATATTTTATGCACCTTCATTTTGCCTAGCCGCTCCCAGACTTGTTTACGTTTCGCCATGTGAATCGTAATAATACCAGTCTAATTAGACAGATCACCGGATAATACTTTTCTCACTTTGGTTGTCTAGCCACCTTTGATGCAGACAGTAAACATGAAGAGGAATAGCGACTTTAACGTAATTCATTTCCAGGGCCAGCGACAAAGCGGCAAGTAACCACCTGGGTTCGCGGTCTGGCTGTCTGAGAAAGCCGTCTGGGGGGTGCGAAGACACAGGTGATAATTAGATAATCGTTTCCGCTGTATCATCTTTGTATCAATATTACCGATAATCTGCCTGGGGAGACAATATTGTGGGAAATCATCTAGACAGGAAATAAGTTCACAGATTTGTTGGTGAGTTTGCATAAAGATGCAATCGGAAGTATTACTGCCTTATTAAAAAGAGGTCACGCGTTGGAATTTTAAATTTTGATATTTTAAAACACGCGGAGGATATTATGATTTAACACCCCGACCCATATAGCTCTAAAGAGCTTAACGTTGGCTTGAATTGAGAGCCGGAATAGACTTTAACTTTCATTGACAAATTCGTCAGAAGTACAATCTGGGATTTGAACTGAGAAATGGAAATATAATCTAGCGAAATCGGAGTCACAGATCAGACTGCATCGCCACGTCAAGCTAGCAATTCGCCAGAGCCAGAGAGAAGGATCGGACTAAGAATTCAAAAATTATAAGTAACAGGTCGAAGTATTTGGGAAACGTTGGAACTTAAAAGTAAACCCGCATGTTTTAAATACAAAGACTGGAGACCTAAGGAATCAGATCACCCGTCAAAAGAGGAATACTAAAATTTACCAGACCAAGTGATTCGAAAGCATCTAACCTAAGTGTCCATTCTAAACTGTGCCAGGAGACTGTGTTCACAAAAATTACCTTGGAGTAAGTGTAACCATTTATTTTACAAATGTGAATTTGAGATGTTTTTCTTGCTAAGTGGTTATATATGAGTCTGGTAACCTCAACATATGAAAATAGTATATTCATAAATCACTACAGCAATCGCTGGTGTTTGTTTTATGCTAATTCGTTCACAAACGCGAAAGCAGCAGCAACCCCAGACTCCGAATGAAGCAGTGATGAGTGATGATTATATCACATGTACCTAAAGTGTATAATATCATTTTGTGAGATATATGTACCTGGTTAATTGTAATTCAGGCAAATCATTGCATACACGCTGTCCTAGCACATATTTTCACAGTTTAATACCCAGAAGAATATTTGTGATTTTTAAGCATCTTCCCTGAGTTACGCTGTGTATAGTCAAGAATTTAATTATTCAGAGAGGTTAACATTGGTGGGTGCACAGCGAGACAATGCGCCTGTTAATTTGCAGCCCACAAGTGTACTTAGCAGAGGTATTTGTTCTTTTTATTTTGTCTAAAGTTCCTGGAACGAAGCTATCAGGTTGTTCATGGTACGAAGCTGCAAGACTAAAGTTTCGACGCTACTAGTTGTGAGTTAAAAGCAGGGAATCAACACTCAGCGCCTACATTGGACGAGTTGTGTGGAGAAGTGCCCTCATCACAGAAGAAAATACGAAAACACGACTACAGGTTTCACTTAGACCAGCTAAGTTTATTAAGGAAACAGCAAAAGGACAATTGTTTTTATCAATCCTCAAACAAAGTCTCAGTGAAGACAGTTTTATTTGATCTATAATTCATCATCATTCCATCTCTATTTTAACCTGTTAAGACTAATTGATTATTAAATTTGTTACATGTTATTTTAAAACAAAACAATCATAGTTGATTCAGTTATTATAGGTATGAAAGCAAACGTATGAGCAAGACTCTTTTATATATATATATATATATATATATATACAGACTGTATATATATATATATACTGTATATATATATATATATATATATATACTGTATATATATATATATATATATATACAGTATATATATATGTATATATATATATATATATATATATATATATATATATATATATATATATATATATATATATATATATACATATATATATATATATATATATATATATAGACATATATTTACATCGATAGAACAAATACTTATAAAAGGAATTTCGCTGGATTTACACCAGCTGGGGGCTTGAACGGGCTATAACCATTGCTTAATTCTTTATAAAAGGCGACGAATCAGATACAAGTTAACAGTGCTCTGCCCTATGCAGCATTGTTCTTGACTTCTCAGAACATCTTGTGAATATTCCCTTGAGATAGAAGTGTCATTAATCTTCTATCTATAACTCTGCCAAGAGTAATCTTGTGCGAAGGTAGACACATTTGAAGACCCATATTAGAAACTCTTGAGTGTTGGCCATTGGTGGACCACTACTGCAGAGCTAAGGGGAGGATATCCGTGACAGTTAATAAAGTTACATTAAAACTAAAATCTGCCGTCTGTGTTGCTAAATTCTCGTATATCATAGGAAGTTATATAGACAGTTGTCATAGCTCACTTCTGAAAGTTTAGCAGTGTTAAGACTTACACCTTTTATTCAGCTACAACTGCATATCGATGACTCGAGAACTGCATTAACCTTCATGCTCACGCCTAATACTAAAGTCAGCGTTGATTTCCCCATAAAGAAAATAAAAAAATATATAGCTGTCAAAATCTGAATAACTGAATTAATATGAAATTGATTTACACCGGCAAGCTCCGTATACGAACCTAATGAACACACACTTGTCAGTCAAGGCCACTAACATCATTCGATGAAAGATCTTTGCTCAGTATGTGCGTGCAACGATTCTGTAAAGTCTTTATTTTCCTTTGAGATGTGTGGTAGGTCTGTTTTCCATCTTCAAACTTGCATATCTTTTTCTTCGAGCATCGTGTAACCTAACGCATTTGGTCGTGTGTCACAGAACATTCTATCCCTACGACTGGTTATCCATGCTATCATGTTGAACTATCAAGTAAACATATATACTTCCTATCCTTACAACTGTTTATCCAAGCCAAACGATGGATTGGTGTGACAGAATTACCTCGAATGTTACATTTACCTGTGCCATCCTATAATTCATTCTGTGCTTTTCACTTTAGTTTTCCCACCTCTGACAGTATTTGGAATGTTTGATTCATTGTTTACACTCCCTTCCCTCAATTCTTGTTATGTCGGGACTTCAGCGACCATCTTTTGCTGATTAGGGTAATCAATCCCTTTCGTTTGAACCCATATTGACACCTGGAATCGGTAGAGAGAAGTGTGGTTTACTAATGTGTAACATATTTTTCCTACCAGACCAGACAGTGGAAGGGAGCGACCGGATTAGTGATTAAACAACCTTGGGACGACCACATCGATTAACTCTGATAATAGCTCTGTCTGCCCAGTTTGTTGATTGTTGGCTAAGACCGGGTAAATATCATAATCGTTTCCTGAAAAGACTTATCAGAAGAATAATTATCCATTTTGAAAGAGATTACCTATGAGATATTATGAGGTCGTGAGTAGACGGAAGCTGGCATACCATACATGATGATTGTAAATAACACATTTATTTGTGAGTTTGTTACGCAGGAATTTTTCGTGAGAGAAAGGGAAATATACGCATCTTGCACGCTATTGGCTTGGCATTTGAAATGTAAAAATACATTTCTGATTGGAGCCTTGTCATATATACTGTTCAAAAAAAGAAACGCAACATTATTGCAGTGGTAATGGACACCAAATTTCAAACTTGTAACAAAATTTTATTTTACGGAATTAATGTTTCAATCTTGGCATGAAGGAACTTTCAGACTTTCACAATGAAATGATGTTCATTAAATTTGGTTTGGACTTTCATTCTTTGCGACTGAGGCCTCCGTTTCAGTAAGGTGTATGGCCTCCTCTGGCCTCTATCAGAGAACGACATCTCCTTGACATGGATCCGATTAGCCGTTGGATCTGTTGTTGTGGGATGGCTGCCCACTCTTCCCGCAGTGCAAGAGACAACTGTCGGAGATTGGCTGGAGCCACGTCTCGCTGGTGGAGTCGTCTGTCAAGTTCATCCCATAAGTGTTCTATGGGGTTCATGTCTGATGACATGGCTGGCCACGGAATGGTCTGGACGTTGTTGTCAGCGAGGAACTGGGTGGTGAGTTGTGCCACATGAGGTCGAGCGTTATCCTGCTGAAAAATTGACCCTCGTGCAGCCAGAAGTGGAAGGACGTGAGGACGAAGAATTTCAGCGACGTATCGTTGGGCATTCAGGCGTCCTTCAATTTGCACCAGGTCACTTCTTCCCATGAAGTTGATCGCCCCCCCCCAACATCAGTACACCTCCACCACCATGTGGAGGAGCCTCATCAACGCTTTCTGGGCGTAGCGCTCATGGACTCTGCGGTAAACCCTTCTCCGTCTATCGTGTCGCTGGAGCACAAAAAAATGATTCATCACTAAACCAAACCCGTCTCCAGTCATTCCCAACGGTCCATTGACGATGCTGGTTCGCCCACTGCAGTCGGTTCTGGCGATGCCGGCCCGTAAGAACAGGACCTCTGTAGGGTCTTCTAGCCCAAAGACCAGAGTCGTGCAGCCGGTTCCTGACCCTTCGATCTGAAATTCGACGAGCTGCTGATATTGACTGGACTGTGGAGGACGCAGATGCAAGTCGATTCCTGAGGTGACGCAGCCGTATGAAGCGGTCTTCGGCAGGAGTTGTGACTCTGGGTCTTCCCCTACACGGCCGGTTTGCCACTGAGCCAGTTTCTTGAAATCGCCTCCAAAGGTGACTAATGGTGCTTCTAACCACATTAAATTGTCTGGCCACTACCCTTTGTGACTGTCCAGTCTGTAAACGTCCAATGATGATGAGTCGTTGTTCTGTAGTGAGATGAGCCATACTTGCGCATTGAATTTTCAACTGAATTTATTCGAGGAGCGTCACTCTTTTATAGGCATTCAATAATATGTTCAGAGAGTTTTGTGTTCAGTAAGTTTCACGGCATTCTCATGAACCTGTCACGATTTATTGTCAAAAATGTTGTTTTGACCTTGACCTCTTTCATGACCTCACGAATCATGACGTAAGTACAATTCAGGTAACCACGAGAAGTTAATGACCAGGTGGACTCAGTCGATAGGTTGACTGATGTCCAATAAGCGAATATCGTTTATAAAAGTAACACCAAAAAAGTTGCGTTTCTTTTTTTGAACAGTATAGTAGGAATCTGGTTGTGAGCCGAATGTTGCCTTATAATGTTGCGCCTTGTGAGTTTACCGCACTGTGAAATTCAACTAGTTAAGAATACAGCAAGACAAGTCAGAGTACGGAATAGAATCAGGATTCCACTTTAAAGGACCGGACAACGTGTTTGAGCATCCTGTAGACTTGTATCCCAGGAAAACTCTACCTTCATTAATATATGGAAGGCCCCGAAGCCTAGGGACCTGAACATTAAGTCATAGTGAGATTTTATTTTCAAAGCGGGAGCCGCGCTAGCGTAGTGGTTAGAACACCGCTCTGGCGACCGGGTGATACAGGATCAAACCCGGGCGACGGCATTTGAGGATTTTTCGTCGACCGGGATTTGGACTGGATTAACTCGAGACCTGGCGAGGACATTTGAAGGAGTGTCGTCGACCAGGGACTGGCGGCTCCTGAGCCGACCCAGCTGCAATGGGTACCTCCGAAATCGGCGAGTATTTGCCTGAATGGCGAGGGACACCTGTCTCTGTACAAGAAATAAAGGGATACTCACGTAAAATCAATGTCAGGTTAGACATAAATAATAACCTGAGATTTCGCCTCGAGTATTAGCGGGCGTACGAAAAAAAAAAAAAAAAAAAAAAAAAAAAAAACTTTCAAAGTAATGCCCCAGACCACATATAAGAGGAATCTTAATCAAAATGCCGTAACTATTTGTCCGAGCCAGAAGTCGGTATTCCCAAAGAAATCTGGGGTAAGTTGTACCTTTTATAATTCTATACTTTGCATTATTGACATGTGAAAATTGCTAGCGGATGTCCAAATCATACGAGGCTGGCAACCTCAGCATATAGAATGATGATTTCATGAACCACCCGTGCAATAGCTGGTGACAGCTTTATGCGAGTTTCTCATGGAGAACTAAAAGCAGAGGTCGTCCCAAGTTCCACATGGAGCAAGGAGTCGATGATGATAGAACTGATGTACATACCTATTATATTAAAATTTTCAACTAGTGCATATGTAAATGTAGACACGTTCAATGTAAATGCAATAAATGTTTTCCGCTCACTTGGATTAATATTAATGCTCAGAGAGGGTAACGTTCTGAGGCAAATGGGATGGTGGAATGAAAAGGGGGTGGGGGACACCTGATTTTGTGTCAGGAAACCCAATACTCAGGAGGATATTTGTTTCTCTCTTATTTCAAATTAGTCGGTGGTACCAATTGGTGGTGCTATCTGTGGAAAAGGTGAGTGGTATAAGTGGCCTGCAGTCAAAGCTAGACACCTAAAGTAGACTACTCTACGATACTACCAGGAATGTATTGCTGCCACCAGACTTGACCAGTGACGAGAGTGAACCCGTCCATAACCTGCAAAGAACACGCATCGGCTGTAGCAGAAACCAACTGACATCTTACTGGCAGCCAAGTACCCATTCAAAGCTGTCAAGTGAACTCTCTATTTTCCAGCCAGAAATAATTTTTCAAATCAGACCATCACCTATAAGGAAATTTTAAAGACTTTATTTAAATTCACCTCACCCTTGTTTATTTTACATTTGTTAACGATAATTGATTATTAAATTTGTTATTTGTAAATATACAAATTTATAGTTGATTTAGTCATTTTGGGTGAACTGCACCCGTATGCCTCGGTCATTTTAAAAATCTATTTCAGAGCTATTTAAGTAATATTTTACTGAGTTAGATCAGTTGGGGGCGCATCAGACCGAGCAAACTTCTAACTCATAGCAGGTCAGGAAAGATAACAAGTGTCCACGGCCTGGATCCTATCAGTCGGTGTACTTGATTTCTTTAAATTCCTATGAGGCTCTCTAGAACTGAAGCACCATTCTTCAATTCACATCTCTGCCAAGAGTAATCTTGAGCGAAAGGTAGACACCTTTGAAGACCCTCAGTAGATACTCTGAATTTTGGCCAATGTTGGACCATCACTTCAGAGCAATTGGATTAAATTCCGTGACACCTGGACATATTAAGGAAACTATACATTGGACATACATTCGGGAAACAATGGATTGGACATATATATTGAAGAAACGATAGAATGGATATAAATTGAAGAAACAATAGACTGAACACACGTTGAAGAAACGATAGATTGAACACACATTGAAGAAAAGATGGATTGAACACACACTGAAGAGGCGATAGATTGAATACACATTGAAGAAACGATAGACCTGACACATTTAAAATAATAATTAAATAAGTAAGTGATTAAAGATGCACGATAAATTAACATTACCGTTGTTAATGAAATATTTAAGTCCATCAAAGGGAAGGATGTGGCTGATGAGCATTGACAAGGGCATAGGTTATTGTTGGAATTGGGTTGGAGATGGCGAGTTTTAGTAGTAAGTCGTAAGCTTATCGACCCTGGGGACGATTTCGACCTCTTTAGGGGTCCCTGGAATAGATAGTCAGACAGAACGACAAAAGATAGATTAGATAGAAGGACGGAAGGACTAGCAGGCGGCCGAAGAACGAACGGATGGACAAGCAGACGAAGGAAAGACGGGCGGGAGGAGGGGGGGGGGGGGAACAAGCGGGTGGGCGGACGAACAGACAGGCAGGCAGGTAGACAGAGAGACACACGGACGGATGTTTACGGGTAGGTAGGGAGGCGGGTAATCAGGTAGGCAGGCAGAAAGAGAGGCCGGCGGGCGGGCAGACAGGTAGGCAGGCAGGCTGGCAGGTAGACAGAGAGGCAGACAGAGAGACAGGCAGACTGATGGTGGGGAAAAGACGGAGAGTGAGGAGGAGTTGACTGGATACAAAAACAGATTAAAGTAAGAGACCACAGACGAAGTTGATTCGTCTGAGGACACTAACAGGGCTGATGAAACAAAACTGCACCTGCAGACACAGAGACACCCCAAAAAAATGTGACGGAATAGAAGACAAAAAATAGTGATTGGTGAATTGAATAATTCATGCATTACCTGTAAGGTACCCAAGGAGCATAGGACTTCAATAAACTGCTGCCAAGTCCTCCCGTCTC